>JALAJA010001654.1:0-26100 GCA_023376005.1 Doryteuthis pealeii | reverse complement strand
CCTAGCAACCATAGCCAGCATCCTTAGCAACGTCCTTCTGTAAAAGCATTTTGGTAAATAGACTATCTCAAATACAGTCCTGGGCATTAATAGGGGCTTTCTCTGTATTATATAGCCACAATATTAACCGTAGCCTCGTTGTCAGCAAAAAATAGCGTCCCTAGCAACCGTTAGTGCTGTCCTTAGCAACGGCCCCTAGAAACAGCTAAATTCAACAAAATCCATCTGAAATCTACTCCTTTGCTCCAATACTGTTCATAGAGAGTTTCCTGAGCCAATATGGCCTCCCTAGCAACCGTAAAGTGCGTCCTTAGCAGCCTACAACCCAATAAGCAAATAGCCACTTTCCGGTTCAAAAACCGTGTACCTAGCAACCATAGCCAGCATCCTTAGCAACGTCCTTCTGTAAAAGCATTTTGGTAAATAGACTATCTCAAATACAGTCCTGGGCATTAATAGGGGCTTTCTCTGTATTATATAGCCACAATATTAACCGTAGCCTCGTTGTCAGCAAAAAATAGCGTCCCTAGCAACCGTTAGTGCTGTCCTTAGCAACGGCCCCTAGAAACAGCTAAATTCAACAAAATCCATCTGAAATCTACTCCTTTGCTCCAATACTGTTCATAGAGAGTTTCCTGAGCCAATATGGCCTCCCTAGCAACCGTAAAGTGCGTCCTTAGCAGCCTACAACCCAATAAGCAAATAGCCACTTTCCGGTTCAAAAACCGTGTACCTAGCAACCATAGCCAGCATCCTTAGCAACGTCCTTCTGTAAAAGCATTTTGGTAAATAGACTATCTCAAATACAGTCCTGGGCATTAATAGGGGCTTTCTCTGTATTATATAGCCACAATATTAACCGTAGCCTCGTTGTCAGCAAAAAATAGCGTCCCTAGCAACCGTTAGTGCTGTCCTTAGCAACGGCCCCTAGAAACAGCTAAATTCAACAAAATCCATCTGAAATCTACTCCTTTGCTCCAATACTGTTCATAGAGAGTTTCCTGAGCCAATATGGCCTCCCTAGCAACCGTAAAGTGCGTCCTTAGCAGCCTACAACCCAATAAGCAAATAGCCACTTTCCGGTTCAAAAACCGTGTACCTAGCAACCATAGCCAGCATCCTTAGCAACGTCCTTCTGTAAAAGCATTTTGGTAAATAGACTATCTCAAATACAGTCCTGGGCATTAATAGGGGCTTTCTCTGTATTATATAGCCACAATATTAACCGTAGCCTCGTTGTCAGCAAAAAATAGCGTCCCTAGCAACCGTTAGTGCTGTCCTTAGCAACGGCCCCTAGAAACAGCTAAATTCAACAAAATCCATCTGAAATCTACTCCTTTGCTCCAATACTGTTCATAGAGAGTTTCCTGAGCCAATATGGCCTCCCTAGCAACCGTAAAGTGCGTCCTTAGCAGCCTACAACCCAATAAGCAAATAGCCACTTTCCGGTTCAAAAACCGTGTACCTAGCAACCATAGCCAGCATCCTTAGCAACGTCCTTCTGTAAAAGCATTTTGGTAAATAGACTATCTCAAATACAGTCCTGGGCATTAATAGGGGCTTTCTCTGTATTATATAGCCACAATATTAACCGTAGCCTCGTTGTCAGCAAAAAATAGCGTCCCTAGCAACCGTTAGTGCTGTCCTTAGCAACGGCCCCTAGAAACAGCTAAATTCAACAAAATCCATCTGAAATCTACTCCTTTGCTCCAATACTGTTCATAGAGAGTTTCCTGAGCCAATATGGCCTCCCTAGCAACCGTAAAGTGCGTCCTTAGCAGCCTACAACCCAATAAGCAAATAGCCACTTTCCGGTTCAAAAACCGTGTACCTAGCAACCATAGCCAGCATCCTTAGCAACGTCCTTCTGTAAAAGCATTTTGGTAAATAGACTATCTCAAATACAGTCCTGGGCATTAATAGGGGCTTTCTCTGTATTATATAGCCACAATATTAACCGTAGCCTCGTTGTCAGCAAAAAATAGCGTCCCTAGCAACCGTTAGTGCTGTCCTTAGCAACGGCCCCTAGAAACAGCTAAATTCAACAAAATCCATCTGAAATCTACTCCTTTGCTCCAATACTGTTCATAGAGAGTTTCCTGAGCCAATATGGCCTCCCTAGCAACCGTAAAGTGCGTCCTTAGCAGCCTACAACCCAATAAGCAAATAGCCACTTTCCGGTTCAAAAACCGTGTACCTAGCAACCATAGCCAGCATCCTTAGCAACGTCCTTCTGTAAAAGCATTTTGGTAAATAGACTATCTCAAATACAGTCCTGGGCATTAATAGGGGCTTTCTCTGTATTATATAGCCACAATATTAACCGTAGCCTCGTTGTCAGCAAAAAATAGCGTCCCTAGCAACCGTTAGTGCTGTCCTTAGCAACGGCCCCTAGAAACAGCTAAATTCAACAAAATCCATCTGAAATCTACTCCTTTGCTCCAATACTGTTCATAGAGAGTTTCCTGAGCCAATATGGCCTCCCTAGCAACCGTAAAGTGCGTCCTTAGCAGCCTACAACCCAATAAGCAAATAGCCACTTTCCGGTTCAAAAACCGTGTACCTAGCAACCATAGCCAGCATCCTTAGCAACGTCCTTCTGTAAAAGCATTTTGGTAAATAGACTATCTCAAATACAGTCCTGGGCATTAATAGGGGCTTTCTCTGTATTATATAGCCACAATATTAACCG
Source organism: Doryteuthis pealeii (assembly GCA_023376005.1). Taxonomy (NCBI): domain Eukaryota; kingdom Metazoa; phylum Mollusca; class Cephalopoda; order Myopsida; family Loliginidae; genus Doryteuthis; species Doryteuthis pealeii. The sequence goes on along the minus strand of JALAJA010001654.1, from coordinate 23,408 downwards.
TAGCCTCGTTGTCAGCAAAAAATAGCGTCCCTAGCAACCGTTAGTGCTGTCCTTAGCAACGGCCCCTAGAAACAGCTAAATTCAACAAAATCCATCTGAAATCTACTCCTTTGCTCCAATACTGTTCATAGAGAGTTTCCTGAGCCAATATGGCCTCCCTAGCAACCGTAAAGTGCGTCCTTAGCAGCCTACAACCCAATAAGCAAATAGCCACTTTCCGGTTCAAAAACCGTGTACCTAGCAACCATAGCCAGCATCCTTAGCAACGTCCTTCTGTAAAAGCATTTTGGTAAATAGACTATCTCAAATACAGTCCTGGGCATTAATAGGGGCTTTCTCTGTATTATATAGCCACAATATTAACCGTAGCCTCGTTGTCAGCAAAAAATAGCGTCCCTAGCAACCGTTAGTGCTGTCCTTAGCAACGGCCCCTAGAAACAGCTAAATTCAACAAAATCCATCTGAAATCTACTCCTTTGCTCCAATACTGTTCATAGAGAGTTTCCTGAGCCAATATGGCCTCCCTAGCAACCGTAAAGTGCGTCCTTAGCAGCCTACAACCCAATAAGCAAATAGCCACTTTCCGGTTCAAAAACCGTGTACCTAGCAACCATAGCCAGCATCCTTAGCAACGTCCTTCTGTAAAAGCATTTTGGTAAATAGACTATCTCAAATACAGTCCTGGGCATTAATAGGGGCTTTCTCTGTATTATATAGCCACAATATTAACCGTAGCCTCGTTGTCAGCAAAAAATAGCGTCCCTAGCAACCGTTAGTGCTGTCCTTAGCAACGGCCCCTAGAAACAGCTAAATTCAACAAAATCCATCTGAAATCTACTCCTTTGGTTCATAGAGAGTTTCCTGAGCCAATATAGCCGGGCTATTGCTTATTGGGTTGTAGGCTGCTAAGGACGCACTTTACGGTTGCTAGGGAGGCCATATTGGCTCAGGAAACTCTCTATGAACAGTATTGGAGCAAAGGAGTAGATTTCAGATGGATTTTGTTGAATTTAGCTGTTTCTAGGGGCCGTTGCTAAGGACAGCACTAACGGTTGCTAGGGACGCTATTTTTTGCTGACAACGAGGCTACGGTTAATATTGTGGCTATATAATACAGAGAAAGCCCCTATTAATGCCCAGGACTGTATTTGAGATAGTCTATTTACCAAAATGCTTTTACAGAAGGACGTTGCTAAGGATGCTGGCTATGGTTGCTAGGTACACGGTTTTTGAACCGGAAAGTGGCTATTTGCTTATTGGGTTGTAGGCTGCTAAGGACGCACTTTACGGTTGCTAGGGAGGCCATATTGGCTCAGGAAACTCTCTATGAACAGTATTGGAGCAAAGGAGTAGATTTCAGATGGATTTTGTTGAATTTAGCTGTTTCTAGGGGCCGTTGCTAAGGACAGCACTAACGGTTGCTAGGGACGCTATTTTTTGCTGACAACGAGGCTACGGTTAATATTGTGGCTATATAATACAGAGAAAGCCCCTATTAATGCCCAGGACTGTATTTGAGATAGTCTATTTACCAAAATGCTTTTACAGAAGGACGTTGCTAAGGATGCTGGCTATGGTTGCTAGGTACACGGTTTTTGAACCGGAAAGTGGCTATTTGCTTATTGGGTTGTAGGCTGCTAAGGACGCACTTTACGGTTGCTAGGGAGGCCATATTGGCTCAGGAAACTCTCTATGAACAGTATTGGAGCAAAGGAGTAGATTTCAGATGGATTTTGTTGAATTTAGCTGTTTCTAGGGGCCGTTGCTAAGGACAGCACTAACGGTTGCTAGGGACGCTATTTTTTGCTGACAACGAGGCTACGGTTAATATTGTGGCTATATAATACAGAGAAAGCCCCTATTAATGCCCAGGACTGTATTTGAGATAGTCTATTTACCAAAATGCTTTTACAGAAGGACGTTGCTAAGGATGCTGGCTATGGTTGCTAGGTACACGGTTTTTGAACCGGAAAGTGGCTATTTGCTTATTGGGTTGTAGGCTGCTAAGGACGCACTTTACGGTTGCTAGGGAGGCCATATTGGCTCAGGAAACTCTCTATGAACAGTATTGGAGCAAAGGAGTAGATTTCAGATGGATTTTGTTGAATTTAGCTGTTTCTAGGGGCCGTTGCTAAGGACAGCACTAACGGTTGCTAGGGACGCTATTTTTTGCTGACAACGAGGCTACGGTTAATATTGTGGCTATATAATACAGAGAAAGCCCCTATTAATGCCCAGGACTGTATTTGAGATAGTCTATTTACCAAAATGCTTTTACAGAAGGACGTTGCTAAGGATGCTGGCTATGGTTGCTAGGTACACGGTTTTTGAACCGGAAAGTGGCTATTTGCTTATTGGGTTGTAGGCTGCTAAGGACGCACTTTACGGTTGCTAGGGAGGCCATATTGGCTCAGGAAACTCTCTATGAACAGTATTGGAGCAAAGGAGTAGATTTCAGATGGATTTTGTTGAATTTAGCTGTTTCTAGGGGCCGTTGCTAAGGACAGCACTAACGGTTGCTAGGGACGCTATTTTTTGCTGACAACGAGGCTACGGTTAATATTGTGGCTATATAATACAGAGAAAGCCCCTATTAATGCCCAGGACTGTATTTGAGATAGTCTATTTACCAAAATGCTTTTACAGAAGGACGTTGCTAAGGATGCTGGCTATGGTTGCTAGGTACACGGTTTTTGAACCGGAAAGTGGCTATTTGCTTATTGGGTTGTAGGCTGCTAAGGACGCACTTTACGGTTGCTAGGGAGGCCATATTGGCTCAGGAAACTCTCTATGAACAGTATTGGAGCAAAGGAGTAGATTTCAGATGGATTTTGTTGAATTTAGCTGTTTCTAGGGGCCGTTGCTAAGGACAGCACTAACGGTTGCTAGGGACGCTATTTTTTGCTGACAACGAGGCTACGGTTAATATTGTGGCTATATAATACAGAGAAAGCCCCTATTAATGCCCAGGACTGTATTTGAGATAGTCTATTTACCAAAATGCTTTTACAGAAGGACGTTGCTAAGGATGCTGGCTATGGTTGCTAGGTACACGGTTTTTGAACCGGAAAGTGGCTATTTGCTTATTGGGTTGTAGGCTGCTAAGGACGCACTTTACGGTTGCTAGGGAGGCCATATTGGCTCAGGAAACTCTCTATGAACAGTATTGGAGCAAAGGAGTAGATTTCAGATGGATTTTGTTGAATTTAGCTGTTTCTAGGGGCCGTTGCTAAGGACAGCACTAACGGTTGCTAGGGACGCTATTTTTTGCTGACAACGAGGCTACGGTTAATATTGTGGCTATATAATACAGAGAAAGCCCCTATTAATGCCCAGGACTGTATTTGAGATAGTCTATTTACCAAAATGCTTTTACAGAAGGACGTTGCTAAGGATGCTGGCTATGGTTGCTAGGTACACGGTTTTTGAACCGGAAAGTGGCTATTTGCTTATTGGGTTGTAGGCTGCTAAGGACGCACTTTACGGTTGCTAGGGAGGCCATATTGGCTCAGGAAACTCTCTATGAACAGTATTGGAGCAAAGGAGTAGATTTCAGATGGATTTTGTTGAATTTAGCTGTTTCTAGGGGCCGTTGCTAAGGACAGCACTAACGGTTGCTAGGGACGCTATTTTTTGCTGACAACGAGGCTACGGTTAATATTGTGGCTATATAATACAGAGAAAGCCCCTATTAATGCCCAGGACTGTATTTGAGATAGTCTATTTACCAAAATGCTTTTACAGAAGGACGTTGCTAAGGATGCTGGCTATGGTTGCTAGGTACACGGTTTTTGAACCGGAAAGTGGCTATTTGCTTATTGGGTTGTAGGCTGCTAAGGACGCACTTTACGGTTGCTAGGGAGGCCATATTGGCTCAGGAAACTCTCTATGAACAGTATTGGAGCAAAGGAGTAGATTTCAGATGGATTTTGTTGAATTTAGCTGTTTCTAGGGCCGTTGCTAAGGACAGCACTAACGGTTGCTAGGGACGCTATTTTTTGCTGACAACGAGGCTACGGTTAATATTGTGGCTATATAATACAGAGAAAGCCCCTATTAATGCCCAGGACTGTATTTGAGATAGTCTATTTACCAAAATGCTTTTACAGAAGGACGTTGCTAAGGATGCTGGCTATGGTTGCTAGGTACACGGTTTTTGAACCGGAAAGTGGCTATTTGCTTATTGGGTTGTAGGCTGCTAAGGACGCACTTTACGGTTGCTAGGGAGGCCATATTGGCTCAGGAAACTCTCTATGAACAGTATTGGAGCAAAGGAGTAGATTTCAGATGGATTTTGTTGAATTTAGCTGTTTCTAGGGGCCGTTGCTAAGGACAGCACTAACGGTTGCTAGGGACGCTATTTTTTGCTGACAACGAGGCTACGGTTAATATTGTGGCTATATAATACAGAGAAAGCCCCTATTAATGCCCAGGACTGTATTTGAGATAGTCTATTTACCAAAATGCTTTTACAGAAGGACGTTGCTAAGGATGCTGGCTATGGTTGCTAGGTACACGGTTTTTGAACCGGAAAGTGGCTATTTGCTTATTGGGTTGTAGGCTGCTAAGGACGCACTTTACGGTTGCTAGGGAGGCCATATTGGCTCAGGAAACTCTCTATGAACAGTATTGGAGCAAAGGAGTAGATTTCAGATGGATTTTGTTGAATTTAGCTGTTTCTAGGGGCCGTTGCTAAGGACAGCACTAACGGTTGCTAGGGACGCTATTTTTTGCTGACAACGAGGCTACGGTTAATATTGTGGCTATATAATACAGAGAAAGCCCCTATTAATGCCCAGGACTGTATTTGAGATAGTCTATTTACCAAAATGCTTTTACAGAAGGACGTTGCTAAGGATGCTGGCTATGGTTGCTAGGTACACGGTTTTTGAACCGGAAAGTGGCTATTTGCTTATTGGGTTGTAGGCTGCTAAGGACGCACTTTACGGTTGCTAGGGAGGCCATATTGGCTCAGGAAACTCTCTATGAACAGTATTGGAGCAAAGGAGTAGATTTCAGATGGATTTTGTTGAATTTAGCTGTTTCTAGGGGCCGTTGCTAAGGACAGCACTAACGGTTGCTAGGGACGCTATTTTTTGCTGACAACGAGGCTACGGTTAATATTGTGGCTATATAATACAGAGAAAGCCCCTATTAATGCCCAGGACTGTATTTGAGATAGTCTATTTACCAAAATGCTTTTACAGAAGGACGTTGCTAAGGATGCTGGCTATGGTTGCTAGGTACACGGTTTTTGAACCGGAAAGTGGCTATTTGCTTATTGGGTTGTAGGCTGCTAAGGACGCACTTTACGGTTGCTAGGGAGGCCATATTGGCTCAGGAAACTCTCTATGAACAGTATTGGAGCAAAGGAGTAGATTTCAGATGGATTTTGTTGAATTTAGCTGTTTCTAGGGGCCGTTGCTAAGGACAGCACTAACGGTTGCTAGGGACGCTATTTTTTGCTGACAACGAGGCTACGGTTAATATTGTGGCTATATAATACAGAGAAAGCCCCTATTAATGCCCAGGACTGTATTTGAGATAGTCTATTTACCAAAATGCTTTTACAGAAGGACGTTGCTAAGGATGCTGGCTATGGTTGCTAGGTACACGGTTTTTGAACCGGAAAGTGGCTATTTGCTTATTGGGTTGTAGGCTGCTAAGGACGCACTTTACGGTTGCTAGGGAGGCCATATTGGCTCAGGAAACTCTCTATGAACAGTATTGGAGCAAAGGAGTAGATTTCAGATGGATTTTGTTGAATTTAGCTGTTTCTAGGGGCCGTTGCTAAGGACAGCACTAACGGTTGCTAGGGACGCTATTTTTTGCTGACAACGAGGCTACGGTTAATATTGTGGCTATATAATACAGAGAAAGCCCCTATTAATGCCCAGGACTGTATTTGAGATAGTCTATTTACCAAAATGCTTTTACAGAAGGACGTTGCTAAGGATGCTGGCTATGGTTGCTAGGTACACGGTTTTTGAACCGGAAAGTGGCTATTTGCTTATTGGGTTGTAGGCTGCTAAGGACGCACTTTACGGTTGCTAGGGAGGCCATATTGGCTCAGGAAACTCTCTATGAACAGTATTGGAGCAAAGGAGTAGATTTCAGATGGATTTTGTTGAATTTAGCTGTTTCTAGGGGCCGTTGCTAAGGACAGCACTAACGGTTGCTAGGGACGCTATTTTTTGCTGACAACGAGGCTACGGTTAATATTGTGGCTATATAATACAGAGAAAGCCCCTATTAATGCCCAGGACTGTATTTGAGATAGTCTATTTACCAAAATGCTTTTACAGAAGGACGTTGCTAAGGATGCTGGCTATGGTTGCTAGGTACACGGTTTTTGAACCGGAAAGTGGCTATTTGCTTATTGGGTTGTAGGCTGCTAAGGACGCACTTTACGGTTGCTAGGGAGGCCATATTGGCTCAGGAAACTCTCTATGAACAGTATTGGAGCAAAGGAGTAGATTTCAGATGGATTTTGTTGAATTTAGCTGTTTCTAGGGGCCGTTGCTAAGGACAGCACTAACGGTTGCTAGGGACGCTATTTTTTGCTGACAACGAGGCTACGGTTAATATTGTGGCTATATAATACAGAGAAAGCCCCTATTAATGCCCAGGACTGTATTTGAGATAGTCTATTTACCAAAATGCTTTTACAGAAGGACGTTGCTAAGGATGCTGGCTATGGTTGCTAGGTACACGGTTTTTGAACCGGAAAGTGGCTATTTGCTTATTGGGTTGTAGGCTGCTAAGGACGCACTTTACGGTTGCTAGGGAGGCCATATTGGCTCAGGAAACTCTCTATGAACAGTATTGGAGCAAAGGAGTAGATTTCAGATGGATTTTGTTGAATTTAGCTGTTTCTAGGGGCCGTTGCTAAGGACAGCACTAACGGTTGCTAGGGACGCTATTTTTTGCTGACAACGAGGCTACGGTTAATATTGTGGCTATATAATACAGAGAAAGCCCCTATTAATGCCCAGGACTGTATTTGAGATAGTCTATTTACCAAAATGCTTTTACAGAAGGACGTTGCTAAGGATGCTGGCTATGGTTGCTAGGTACACGGTTTTTGAACCGGAAAGTGGCTATTTGCTTATTGGGTTGTAGGCTGCTAAGGACGCACTTTACGGTTGCTAGGGAGGCCATATTGGCTCAGGAAACTCTCTATGAACAGTATTGGAGCAAAGGAGTAGATTTCAGATGGATTTTGTTGAATTTAGCTGTTTCTAGGGGCCGTTGCTAAGGACAGCACTAACGGTTGCTAGGGACGCTATTTTTTGCTGACAACGAGGCTACGGTTAATATTGTGGCTATATAATACAGAGAAAGCCCCTATTAATGCCCAGGACTGTATTTGAGATAGTCTATTTACCAAAATGCTTTTACAGAAGGACGTTGCTAAGGATGCTGGCTATGGTTGCTAGGTACACGGTTTTTGAACCGGAAAGTGGCTATTTGCTTATTGGGTTGTAGGCTGCTAAGGACGCACTTTACGGTTGCTAGGGAGGCCATATTGGCTCAGGAAACTCTCTATGAACAGTATTGGAGCAAAGGAGTAGATTTCAGATGGATTTTGTTGAATTTAGCTGTTTCTAGGGGCCGTTGCTAAGGACAGCACTAACGGTTGCTAGGGACGCTATTTTTTGCTGACAACGAGGCTACGGTTAATATTGTGGCTATATAATACAGAGAAAGCCCCTATTAATGCCCAGGACTGTATTTGAGATAGTCTATTTACCAAAATGCTTTTACAGAAGGACGTTGCTAAGGATGCTGGCTATGGTTGCTAGGTACACGGTTTTTGAACCGGAAAGTGGCTATTTGCTTATTGGGTTGTAGGCTGCTAAGGACGCACTTTACGGTTGCTAGGGAGGCCATATTGGCTCAGGAAACTCTCTATGAACAGTATTGGAGCAAAGGAGTAGATTTCAGATGGATTTTGTTGAATTTAGCTGTTTCTAGGGGCCGTTGCTAAGGACAGCACTAACGGTTGCTAGGGACGCTATTTTTTGCTGACAACGAGGCTACGGTTAATATTGTGGCTATATAATACAGAGAAAGCCCCTATTAATGCCCAGGACTGTATTTGAGATAGTCTATTTACCAAAATGCTTTTACAGAAGGACGTTGCTAAGGATGCTGGCTATGGTTGCTAGGTACACGGTTTTTGAACCGGAAAGTGGCTATTTGCTTATTGGGTTGTAGGCTGCTAAGGACGCACTTTACGGTTGCTAGGGAGGCCATATTGGCTCAGGAAACTCTCTATGAACAGTATTGGAGCAAAGGAGTAGATTTCAGATGGATTTTGTTGAATTTAGCTGTTTCTAGGGGCCGTTGCTAAGGACAGCACTAACGGTTGCTAGGGACGCTATTTTTTGCTGACAACGAGGCTACGGTTAATATTGTGGCTATATAATACAGAGAAAGCCCCTATTAATGCCCAGGACTGTATTTGAGATAGTCTATTTACCAAAATGCTTTTACAGAAGGACGTTGCTAAGGATGCTGGCTATGGTTGCTAGGTACACGGTTTTTGAACCGGAAAGTGGCTATTTGCTTATTGGGTTGTAGGCTGCTAAGGACGCACTTTACGGTTGCTAGGGAGGCCATATTGGCTCAGGAAACTCTCTATGAACAGTATTGGAGCAAAGGAGTAGATTTCAGATGGATTTTGTTGAATTTAGCTGTTTCTAGGGGCCGTTGCTAAGGACAGCACTAACGGTTGCTAGGGACGCTATTTTTTGCTGACAACGAGGCTACGGTTAATATTGTGGCTATATAATACAGAGAAAGCCCCTATTAATGCCCAGGACTGTATTTGAGATAGTCTATTTACCAAAATGCTTTTACAGAAGGACGTTGCTAAGGATGCTGGCTATGGTTGCTAGGTACACGGTTTTTGAACCGGAAAGTGGCTATTTGCTTATTGGGTTGTAGGCTGCTAAGGACGCACTTTACGGTTGCTAGGGAGGCCATATTGGCTCAGGAAACTCTCTATGAACAGTATTGGAGCAAAGGAGTAGATTTCAGATGGATTTTGTTGAATTTAGCTGTTTCTAGGGGCCGTTGCTAAGGACAGCACTAACGGTTGCTAGGGACGCTATTTTTTGCTGACAACGAGGCTACGGTTAATATTGTGGCTATATAATACAGAGAAAGCCCCTATTAATGCCCAGGACTGTATTTGAGATAGTCTATTTACCAAAATGCTTTTACAGAAGGACGTTGCTAAGGATGCTGGCTATGGTTGCTAGGTACACGGTTTTTGAACCGGAAAGTGGCTATTTGCTTATTGGGTTGTAGGCTGCTAAGGACGCACTTTACGGTTGCTAGGGAGGCCATATTGGCTCAGGAAACTCTCTATGAACAGTATTGGAGCAAAGGAGTAGATTTCAGATGGATTTTGTTGAATTTAGCTGTTTCTAGGGGCCGTTGCTAAGGACAGCACTAACGGTTGCTAGGGACGCTATTTTTTGCTGACAACGAGGCTACGGTTAATATTGTGGCTATATAATACAGAGAAAGCCCCTATTAATGCCCAGGACTGTATTTGAGATAGTCTATTTACCAAAATGCTTTTACAGAAGGACGTTGCTAAGGATGCTGGCTATGGTTGCTAGGTACACGGTTTTTGAACCGGAAAGTGGCTATTTGCTTATTGGGTTGTAGGCTGCTAAGGACGCACTTTACGGTTGCTAGGGAGGCCATATTGGCTCAGGAAACTCTCTATGAACAGTATTGGAGCAAAGGAGTAGATTTCAGATGGATTTTGTTGAATTTAGCTGTTTCTAGGGGCCGTTGCTAAGGACAGCACTAACGGTTGCTAGGGACGCTATTTTTTGCTGACAACGAGGCTACGGTTAATATTGTGGCTATATAATACAGAGAAAGCCCCTATTAATGCCCAGGACTGTATTTGAGATAGTCTATTTACCAAAATGCTTTTACAGAAGGACGTTGCTAAGGATGCTGGCTATGGTTGCTAGGTACACGGTTTTTGAACCGGAAAGTGGCTATTTGCTTATTGGGTTGTAGGCTGCTAAGGACGCACTTTACGGTTGCTAGGGAGGCCATATTGGCTCAGGAAACTCTCTATGAACAGTATTGGAGCAAAGGAGTAGATTTCAGATGGATTTTGTTGAATTTAGCTGTTTCTAGGGGCCGTTGCTAAGGACAGCACTAACGGTTGCTAGGGACGCTATTTTTTGCTGACAACGAGGCTACGGTTAATATTGTGGCTATATAATACAGAGAAAGCCCCTATTAATGCCCAGGACTGTATTTGAGATAGTCTATTTACCAAAATGCTTTTACAGAAGGACGTTGCTAAGGATGCTGGCTATGGTTGCTAGGTACACGGTTTTTGAACCGGAAAGTGGCTATTTGCTTATTGGGTTGTAGGCTGCTAAGGACGCACTTTACGGTTGCTAGGGAGGCCATATTGGCTCAGGAAACTCTCTATGAACAGTATTGGAGCAAAGGAGTAGATTTCAGATGGATTTTGTTGAATTTAGCTGTTTCTAGGGGCCGTTGCTAAGGACAGCACTAACGGTTGCTAGGGACGCTATTTTTTGCTGACAACGAGGCTACGGTTAATATTGTGGCTATATAATACAGAGAAAGCCCCTATTAATGCCCAGGACTGTATTTGAGATAGTCTATTTACCAAAATGCTTTTACAGAAGGACGTTGCTAAGGATGCTGGCTATGGTTGCTAGGTACACGGTTTTTGAACCGGAAAGTGGCTATTTGCTTATTGGGTTGTAGGCTGCTAAGGACGCACTTTACGGTTGCTAGGGAGGCCATATTGGCTCAGGAAACTCTCTATGAACAGTATTGGAGCAAAGGAGTAGATTTCAGATGGATTTTGTTGAATTTAGCTGTTTCTAGGGGCCGTTGCTAAGGACAGCACTAACGGTTGCTAGGGACGCTATTTTTTGCTGACAACGAGGCTACGGTTAATATTGTGGCTATATAATACAGAGAAAGCCCCTATTAATGCCCAGGACTGTATTTGAGATAGTCTATTTACCAAAATGCTTTTACAGAAGGACGTTGCTAAGGATGCTGGCTATGGTTGCTAGGTACACGGTTTTTGAACCGGAAAGTGGCTATTTGCTTATTGGGTTGTAGGCTGCTAAGGACGCACTTTACGGTTGCTAGGGAGGCCATATTGGCTCAGGAAACTCTCTATGAACAGTATTGGAGCAAAGGAGTAGATTTCAGATGGATTTTGTTGAATTTAGCTGTTTCTAGGGGCCGTTGCTAAGGACAGCACTAACGGTTGCTAGGGACGCTATTTTTTGCTGACAACGAGGCTACGGTTAATATTGTGGCTATATAATACAGAGAAAGCCCCTATTAATGCCCAGGACTGTATTTGAGATAGTCTATTTACCAAAATGCTTTTACAGAAGGACGTTGCTAAGGATGCTGGCTATGGTTGCTAGGTACACGGTTTTTGAACCGGAAAGTGGCTATTTGCTTATTGGGTTGTAGGCTGCTAAGGACGCACTTTACGGTTGCTAGGGAGGCCATATTGGCTCAGGAAACTCTCTATGAACAGTATTGGAGCAAAGGAGTAGATTTCAGATGGATTTTGTTGAATTTAGCTGTTTCTAGGGGCCGTTGCTAAGGACAGCACTAACGGTTGCTAGGGACGCTATTTTTTGCTGACAACGAGGCTACGGTTAATATTGTGGCTATATAATACAGAGAAAGCCCCTATTAATGCCCAGGACTGTATTTGAGATAGTCTATTTACCAAAATGCTTTTACAGAAGGACGTTGCTAAGGATGCTGGCTATGGTTGCTAGGTACACGGTTTTTGAACCGGAAAGTGGCTATTTGCTTATTGGGTTGTAGGCTGCTAAGGACGCACTTTACGGTTGCTAGGGAGGCCATATTGGCTCAGGAAACTCTCTATGAACAGTATTGGAGCAAAGGAGTAGATTTCAGATGGATTTTGTTGAATTTAGCTGTTTCTAGGGGCCGTTGCTAAGGACAGCACTAACGGTTGCTAGGGACGCTATTTTTTGCTGACAACGAGGCTACGGTTAATATTGTGGCTATATAATACAGAGAAAGCCCCTATTAATGCCCAGGACTGTATTTGAGATAGTCTATTTACCAAAATGCTTTTACAGAAGGACGTTGCTAAGGATGCTGGCTATGGTTGCTAGGTACACGGTTTTTGAACCGGAAAGTGGCTATTTGCTTATTGGGTTGTAGGCTGCTAAGGACGCACTTTACGGTTGCTAGGGAGGCCATATTGGCTCAGGAAACTCTCTATGAACAGTATTGGAGCAAAGGAGTAGATTTCAGATGGATTTTGTTGAATTTAGCTGTTTCTAGGGGCCGTTGCTAAGGACAGCACTAACGGTTGCTAGGGACGCTATTTTTTGCTGACAACGAGGCTACGGTTAATATTGTGGCTATATAATACAGAGAAAGCCCCTATTAATGCCCAGGACTGTATTTGAGATAGTCTATTTACCAAAATGCTTTTACAGAAGGACGTTGCTAAGGATGCTGGCTATGGTTGCTAGGTACACGGTTTTTGAACCGGAAAGTGGCTATTTGCTTATTGGGTTGTAGGCTGCTAAGGACGCACTTTACGGTTGCTAGGGAGGCCATATTGGCTCAGGAAACTCTCTATGAACAGTATTGGAGCAAAGGAGTAGATTTCAGATGGATTTTGTTGAATTTAGCTGTTTCTAGGGGCCGTTGCTAAGGACAGCACTAACGGTTGCTAGGGACGCTATTTTTTGCTGACAACGAGGCTACGGTTAATATTGTGGCTATATAATACAGAGAAAGCCCCTATTAATGCCCAGGACTGTATTTGAGATAGTCTATTTACCAAAATGCTTTTACAGAAGGACGTTGCTAAGGATGCTGGCTATGGTTGCTAGGTACACGGTTTTTGAACCGGAAAGTGGCTATTTGCTTATTGGGTTGTAGGCTGCTAAGGACGCACTTTACGGTTGCTAGGGAGGCCATATTGGCTCAGGAAACTCTCTATGAACAGTATTGGAGCAAAGGAGTAGATTTCAGATGGATTTTGTTGAATTTAGCTGTTTCTAGGGCCGTTGCTAAGGACAGCACTAACGGTTGCTAGGGACGCTATTTTTTGCTGACAACGAGGCTACGGTTAATATTGTGGCTATATAATACAGAGAAAGCCCCTATTAATGCCCAGGACTGTATTTGAGATAGTCTATTTACCAAAATGCTTTTACAGAAGGACGTTGCTAAGGATGCTGGCTATGGTTGCTAGGTACACGGTTTTTGAACCGGAAAGTGGCTATTTGCTTATTGGGTTGTAGGCTGCTAAGGACGCACTTTACGGTTGCTAGGGAGGCCATATTGGCTCAGGAAACTCTCTATGAACAGTATTGGAGCAAAGGAGTAGATTTCAGATGGATTTTGTTGAATTTAGCTGTTTCTAGGGGCCGTTGCTAAGGACAGCACTAACGGTTGCTAGGGACGCTATTTTTTGCTGACAACGAGGCTACGGTTAATATTGTGGCTATATAATACAGAGAAAGCCCCTATTAATGCCCAGGACTGTATTTGAGATAGTCTATTTACCAAAATGCTTTTACAGAAGGACGTTGCTAAGGATGCTGGCTATGGTTGCTAGGTACACGGTTTTTGAACCGGAAAGTGGCTATTTGCTTATTGGGTTGTAGGCTGCTAAGGACGCACTTTACGGTTGCTAGGGAGGCCATATTGGCTCAGGAAACTCTCTATGAACAGTATTGGAGCAAAGGAGTAGATTTCAGATGGATTTTGTTGAATTTAGCTGTTTCTAGGGGCCGTTGCTAAGGACAGCACTAACGGTTGCTAGGGACGCTATTTTTTGCTGACAACGAGGCTACGGTTAATATTGTGGCTATATAATACAGAGAAAGCCCCTATTAATGCCCAGGACTGTATTTGAGATAGTCTATTTACCAAAATGCTTTTACAGAAGGACGTTGCTAAGGATGCTGGCTATGGTTGCTAGGTACACGGTTTTTGAACCGGAAAGTGGCTATTTGCTTATTGGGTTGTAGGCTGCTAAGGACGCACTTTACGGTTGCTAGGGAGGCCATATTGGCTCAGGAAACTCTCTATGAACAGTATTGGAGCAAAGGAGTAGATTTCAGATGGATTTTGTTGAATTTAGCTGTTTCTAGGGGCCGTTGCTAAGGACAGCACTAACGGTTGCTAGGGACGCTATTTTTTGCTGACAACGAGGCTACGGTTAATATTGTGGCTATATAATACAGAGAAAGCCCCTATTAATGCCCAGGACTGTATTTGAGATAGTCTATTTACCAAAATGCTTTTACAGAAGGACGTTGCTAAGGATGCTGGCTATGGTTGCTAGGTACACGGTTTTTGAACCGGAAAGTGGCTATTTGCTTATTGGGTTGTAGGCTGCTAAGGACGCACTTTACGGTTGCTAGGGAGGCCATATTGGCTCAGGAAACTCTCTATGAACAGTATTGGAGCAAAGGAGTAGATTTCAGATGGATTTTGTTGAATTTAGCTGTTTCTAGGGGCCGTTGCTAAGGACAGCACTAACGGTTGCTAGGGACGCTATTTTTTGCTGACAACGAGGCTACGGTTAATATTGTGGCTATATAATACAGAGAAAGCCCCTATTAATGCCCAGGACTGTATTTGAGATAGTCTATTTACCAAAATGCTTTTACAGAAGGACGTTGCTAAGGATGCTGGCTATGGTTGCTAGGTACACGGTTTTTGAACCGGAAAGTGGCTATTTGCTTATTGGGTTGTAGGCTGCTAAGGACGCACTTTACGGTTGCTAGGGAGGCCATATTGGCTCAGGAAACTCTCTATGAACAGTATTGGAGCAAAGGAGTAGATTTCAGATGGATTTTGTTGAATTTAGCTGTTTCTAGGGGCCGTTGCTAAGGACAGCACTAACGGTTGCTAGGGACGCTATTTTTTGCTGACAACGAGGCTACGGTTAATATTGTGGCTATATAATACAGAGAAAGCCCCTATTAATGCCCAGGACTGTATTTGAGATAGTCTATTTACCAAAATGCTTTTACAGAAGGACGTTGCTAAGGATGCTGGCTATGGTTGCTAGGTACACGGTTTTTGAACCGGAAAGTGGCTATTTGCTTATTGGGTTGTAGGCTGCTAAGGACGCACTTTACGGTTGCTTTTTTTATTTTGGTAAATAGACTATCTCAAATACAGTCCTGGCATTAATAGGGGCTTTCTCTGTATTATATAGCCACAATATTAACCGTAGCCTCGTTGTCAGCAAAAAATAGCGTCCCTAGCAACCGTTAGTGCTGTCCTTAGCAACGGCCCCTAGAAACAGCTAAATTCAACAAAATCCATCTGAAATCTACTCCTTTGCTCCAATACTGTTCATAGAGAGTTTCCTGAGCCAATATGGCCTCCCTAGCAACCGTAAAGTGCGTCCTTAGCAGCCTACAACCCAATAAGCAAATAGCCACTTTCCGGTTCAAAAACCGTGTACCTA
The DNA here is from genome assembly GCA_023376005.1 of Doryteuthis pealeii. NCBI lineage: Eukaryota > Metazoa > Mollusca > Cephalopoda > Myopsida > Loliginidae > Doryteuthis > Doryteuthis pealeii. The sequence continues at coordinate 7,879 of JALAJA010001654.1, read as the reverse complement.
GCAACCATAGCCAGCATCCTTAGCAACGTCCTTCTGTAAAAGCATTTTGGTAAATAGACTATCTCAAATACAGTCCTGGGCATTAATAGGGGCTTTCTCTGTATTATATAGCCACAATATTAACCGTAGCCTCGTTGTCAGCAAAAAATAGCGTCCCTAGCAACCGTTAGTGCTGTCCTTAGCAACGGCCCTAGAAACAGCTAAATTCAACAAAATCCATCTGAAATCTACTCCTTTGCTCCAATACTGTTCATAGAGAGTTTCCTGAGCCAATATGGCCTCCCTAGCAACCGTAAAGTGCGTCCTTAGCAGCCTACAACCCAATAAGCAAATAGCCACTTTCCGGTTCAAAAACCGTGTACCTAGCAACCATAGCCAGCATCCTTAGCAACGTCCTTCTGTAAAAGCATTTTGGTAAATAGACTATCTCAAATACAGTCCTGGGCATTAATAGGGGCTTTCTCTGTATTATATAGCCACAATATTAACCGTAGCCTCGTTGTCAGCAAAAAATAGCGTCCCTAGCAACCGTTAGTGCTGTCCTTAGCAACGGCCCCTAGAAACAGCTAAATTCAACAAAATCCATCTGAAATCTACTCCTTTGCTCCAATACTGTTCATAGAGAGTTTCCTGAGCCAATATGGCCTCCCTAGCAACCGTAAAGTGCGTCCTTAGCAGCCTACAACCCAATAAGCAAATAGCCACTTTCCGGTTCAAAAACCGTGTACCTAGCAACCATAGCCAGCATCCTTAGCAACGTCCTTCTGTAAAAGCATTTTGGTAAATAGACTATCTCAAATACAGTCCTGGGCATTAATAGGGGCTTTCTCTGTATTATATAGCCACAATATTAACCGTAGCCTCGTTGTCAGCAAAAAATAGCGTCCCTAGCAACCGTTAGTGCTGTCCTTAGCAACGGCCCCTAGAAACAGCTAAATTCAACAAAATCCATCTGAAATCTACTCCTTTGCTCCAATACTGTTCATAGAGAGTTTCCTGAGCCAATATGGCCTCCCTAGCAACCGTAAAGTGCGTCCTTAGCAGCCTACAACCCAATAAGCAAATAGCCACTTTCCGGTTCAAAAACCGTGTACCTAGCAACCATAGCCAGCATCCTTAGCAACGTCCTTCTGTAAAAGCATTTTGGTAAATAGACTATCTCAAATACAGTCCTGGGCATTAATAGGGGCTTTCTCTGTATTATATAGCCACAATATTAACCGTAGCCTCGTTGTCAGCAAAAAATAGCGTCCCTAGCAACCGTTAGTGCTGTCCTTAGCAACGGCCCCTAGAAACAGCTAAATTCAACAAAATCCATCTGAAATCTACTCCTTTGCTCCAATACTGTTCATAGAGAGTTTCCTGAGCCAATATGGCCTCCCTAGCAACCGTAAAGTGCGTCCTTAGCAGCCTACAACCCAATAAGCAAATAGCCACTTTCCGGTTCAAAAACCGTGTACCTAGCAACCATAGCCAGCATCCTTAGCAACGTCCTTCTGTAAAAGCATTTTGGTAAATAGACTATCTCAAATACAGTCCTGGGCATTAATAGGGGCTTTCTCTGTATTATATAGCCACAATATTAACCGTAGCCTCGTTGTCAGCAAAAATAGCGTCCCTAGCAACCGTTAGTGCTGTCCTTAGCAACGGCCCCTAGAAACAGCTAAATTCAACAAAATCCATCTGAAATCTACTCCTTTGCTCCAATACTGTTCATAGAGAGTTTCCTGAGCCAATATGGCCTCCCTAGCAACCGTAAAGTGCGTCCTTAGCAGCCTACAACCCAATAAGCAAATAGCCACTTTCCGGTTCAAAAACCGTGTACCTAGCAACCATAGCCAGCATCCTTAGCAACGTCCTTCTGTAAAAGCATTTTGGTAAATAGACTATCTCAAATACAGTCCTGGGCATTAATAGGGGCTTTCTCTGTATTATATAGCCACAATATTAACCGTAGCCTCGTTGTCAGCAAAAAATAGCGTCCCTAGCAACCGTTAGTGCTGTCCTTAGCAACGGCCCCTAGAAACAGCTAAATTCAACAAAATCCATCTGAAATCTACTCCTTTGCTCCAATACTGTTCATAGAGAGTTTCCTGAGCCAATATGGCCTCCCTAGCAACCGTAAAGTGCGTCCTTAGCAGCCTACAACCCAATAAGCAAATAGCCACTTTCCGGTTCAAAAACCGTGTACCTAGCAACCATAGCCAGCATCCTTAGCAACGTCCTTCTGTAAAAGCATTTTGGTAAATAGACTATCTCAAATACAGTCCTGGGCATTAATAGGGGCTTTCTCTGTATTATATAGCCACAATATTAACCGTAGCCTCGTTGTCAGCAAAAAATAGCGTCCCTAGCAACCGTTAGTGCTGTCCTTAGCAACGGCCCCTAGAAACAGCTAAATTCAACAAAATCCATCTGAAATCTACTCCTTTGCTCCAATACTGTTCATAGAGAGTTTCCTGAGCCAATATGGCCTCCCTAGCAACCGTAAAGTGCGTCCTTAGCAGCCTACAACCCAATAAGCAAATAGCCACTTTCCGGTTCAAAAACCGTGTACCTAGCAACCATAGCCAGCATCCTTAGCAACGTCCTTCTGTAAAAGCATTTTGGTAAATAGACTATCTCAAATACAGTCCTGGGCATTAATAGGGGCTTTCTCTGTATTATATAGCCACAATATTAACCGTAGCCTCGTTGTCAGCAAAAAATAGCGTCCCTAGCAACCGTTAGTGCTGTCCTTAGCAACGGCCCCTAGAAACAGCTAAATTCAACAAAATCCATCTGAAATCTACTCCTTTGCTCCAATACTGTTCATAGAGAGTTTCCTGAGCCAATATGGCCTCCCTAGCAACCGTAAAGTGCGTCCTTAGCAGCCTACAACCCAATAAGCAAATAGCCACTTTCCGGTTCAAAAACCGTGTACCTAGCAACCATAGCCAGCATCCTTAGCAACGTCCTTCTGTAAAAGCATTTTGGTAAATAGACTATCTCAAATACAGTCCTGGGCATTAATAGGGGCTTTCTCTGTATTATATAGCCACAATATTAACCGTAGCCTCGTTGTCAGCAAAAAATAGCGTCCCTAGCAACCGTTAGTGCTGTCCTTAGCAACGGCCCCTAGAAACAGCTAAATTCAACAAAATCCATCTGAAATCTACTCCTTTGCTCCAATACTGTTCATAGAGAGTTTCCTGAGCCAATATGGCCTCCCTAGCAACCGTAAAGTGCGTCCTTAGCAGCCTACAACCCAATAAGCAAATAGCCACTTTCCGGTTCAAAAACCGTGTACCTAGCAACCATAGCCAGCATCCTTAGCAACGTCCTTCTGTAAAAGCATTTTGGTAAATAGACTATCTCAAATACAGTCCTGGGCATTAATAGGGGCTTTCTCTGTATTATATAGCCACAATATTAACCGTAGCCTCGTTGTCAGCAAAAAATAGCGTCCCTAGCAACCGTTAGTGCTGTCCTTAGCAACGGCCCCTAGAAACAGCTAAATTCAACAAAATCCATCTGAAATCTACTCCTTTGCTCCAATACTGTTCATAGAGAGTTTCCTGAGCCAATATGGCCTCCCTAGCAACCGTAAAGTGCGTCCTTAGCAGCCTACAACCCAATAAGCAAATAGCCACTTTCCGGTTCAAAAACCGTGTACCTAGCAACCATAGCCAGCATCCTTAGCAACGTCCTTCTGTAAAAGCATTTTGGTAAATAGACTATCTCAAATACAGTCCTGGGCATTAATAGGGGCTTTCTCTGTATTATATAGCCACAATATTAACCGTAGCCTCGTTGTCAGCAAAAAATAGCGTCCCTAGCAACCGTTAGTGCTGTCCTTAGCAACGGCCCCTAGAAACAGCTAAATTCAACAAAATCCATCTGAAATCTACTCCTTTGCTCCAATACTGTTCATAGAGAGTTTCCTGAGCCAATATGGCCTCCCTAGCAACCGTAAAGTGCGTCCTTAGCAGCCTACAACCCAATAAGCAAATAGCCACTTTCCGGTTCAAAAACCGTGTACCTAGCAACCATAGCCAGCATCCTTAGCAACGTCCTTCTGTAAAAGCATTTTGGTAAATAGACTATCTCAAATACAGTCCTGGGCATTAATAGGGGCTTTCTCTGTATTATATAGCCACAATATTAACCGTAGCCTCGTTGTCAGCAAAAAATAGCGTCCCTAGCAACCGTTAGTGCTGTCCTTAGCAACGGCCCCTAGAAACATCTGAAATCTACTCCTTTGCTCCAATACTGTTCATAGAGAGTTTCCTGAGCCAATATGGCCTCCCTAGCAACCGTAAAGTGCGTCCTTAGCAGCCTACAACCCAATAAGCAAATAGCCACTTTCCGGTTCAAAAACCGTGTACCTAGCAACCATAGCCAGCATCCTTAGCAACGTCCTTCTGTAAAAGCATTTTGGTAAATAGACTATCTCAAATACAGTCCTGGGCATTAATAGGGGCTTTCTCTGTATTATATAGCCACAATATTAACCGTAGCCTCGTTGTCAGCAAAAAATAGCGTCCCTAGCAACCGTTAGTGCTGTCCTTAGCAACGGCCCCTAGAAACAGCTAAATTCAACAAAATCCATCTGAAATCTACTCCTTTGCTCCAATACTGTTCATAGAGAGTTTCCTGAGCCAATATGGCCTCCCTAGCAACCGTAAAGTGCGTCCTTAGCAGCCTACAACCCAATAAGCAAATAGCCACTTTCCGGTTCAAAAACCGTGTACCTAGCAACCATAGCCAGCATCCTTAGCAACGTCCTTCTGTAAAAGCATTTTGGACTATCTCAAATACAGTCCTGGGCATTAATAGGGGCTTTCTCTGTATTATATAGCCACAATATTAACCGTAGCCTCGTTGTCAGCAAAAAATAGCGTCCCTAGCAACCGTTAGTGCTGTCCTTAGCAACGGCCCCTAGAAACAGCTAAATTCAACAAAATCCATCTGAAATCTACTCCTTTGCTCCAATACTGTTCATAGAGAGTTTCCTGAGCCAATATGGCCTCCCTAGCAACCGTAAAGTGCGTCCTTAGCAGCCCAATAAGCAAATAGCCACTTTCCGGTTCAAAAACCGTGTACCTAGCAACCATAGCCAGCATCCTTAGCAACGTCCTTCTGTAAAAGCATTTTGGTAAATAGACTATCTCAAATACAGTCCTGGGCATTAATAGGGGCTTTCTCTGTATTATATAGCCACAATATTAACCGTAGCCTCGTTGTCAGCAAAAAATAGCGTCCCTAGCAACCGTTAGTGCTGTCCTTAGCAACGGCCCCTAGAAACAGCTAAATTCAACAAAATCCATCTGAAATCTACTCCTTTGCTCCAATACTGTTCATAGAGAGTTTCCTGAGCCAATATGGCCTCCCTAGCAACCGTAAAGTGCGTCCTTAGCAGCCTACAACCCAATAAGCAAATAGCCACTTTCCGGTTCAAAAACCGTGTACCTAGCAACCATAGCCAGCATCCTTAGCAACGTCCTTCTGTAAAAGCATTTTGGTAAATAGACTATCTCAAATACAGTCCTGGGCATTAATAGGGGCTTTCTCTGTATTATATAGCCACAATATTAACCGTAGCCTCGTTGTCAGCAAAAAATAGCGTCCCTAGCAACCGTTAGTGCTGTCCTTAGCAACGGCCCCTAGAAACAGCTAAATTCAACAAAATCCATCTGAAATCTACTCCTTTGCTCCAATACTGTTCATAGAGAGTTTCCTGAGCCAATATGGCCTCCCTAGCAACCGTAAAGTGCGTCCTTAGCAGCCTACAACCCAATAAGCAAATAGCCACTTTCCGGTTCAAAAACCGTGTACCTAGCAACCATAGCCAGCATCCTTAGCAACGTCCTTCTGTAAAAGCATTTTGGTAAATAGACTATCTCAAATACAGTCCTGGCATTAATAGGGGCTTTCTCTGTATTATATAGCCACAATATTAACCGTAGCCTCGTTGTCAGCAAAAAATAGCGTCCCTAGCAACCGTTAGTGCTGTCCTTAGCAACGGCCCCTAGAAACAGCTAAATTCAACAAAATCCATCTGAAATCTACTCCTTTGCTCCAATACTGTTCATAGAGAGTTTCCTGAGCCAATATGGCCTCCCTAGCAACCGTAAAGTGCGTCCTTAGCAGCCTACAACCCAATAAGCAAATAGCCACTTTCCGGTTCAAAAACCGTGTACCTAGCAACCATAGCCAGCATCCTTAGCAACGTCCTTCTGTAAAAGCATTTTGGTAAATAGACTATCTCAAATACAGTCCTGGGCATTAATAGGGGCTTTCTCTGTATTATATAGCCACAATATTAACCGTAGCCTCGTTGTCAGCAAAAAATAGCGTCCCTAGCAACCGTTAGTGCTGTCCTTAGCAACGGCCCCTAGAAACAGCTAAATTCAACAAAATCCATCTGAAATCTACTCCTTTGCTCCAATACTGTTCATAGAGAGTTTCCTGAGCCAATATGGCCTCCCTAGCAACCGTAAAGTGCGTCCTTAGCAGCCTACAACCCAATAAGCAAATAGCCACTTTCCGGTTCAAAAACCGTGTACCTAGCAACCATAGCCAGCATCCTTAGCAACGTCCTTCTGTAAAAGCATTTTGGTAAATAGACTATCTCAAATACAGTCCTGGGCATTAATAGGGGCTTTCTCTGTATTATATAGCCACAATATTAACCGTAGCCTCGTTGTCAGCAAAAAATAGCGTCCCTAGCAACCGTTAGTGCTGTCCTTAGCAACGGCCCCTAGAAACAGCTAAATTCAACAAAATCCATCTGAAATCTACTCCTTTGCTCCAATACTGTTCATAGAGAGTTTCCTGAGCCAATATGGCCTCCCTAGCAACCGTAAAGTGCGTCCTTAGCAGCCTACAACCCAATAAGCAAATAGCCACTTTCCGGTTCAAAAACCGTGTACCTAGCAACCATAGCCAGCATCCTTAGCAACGTCCTTCTGTAAAAGCATTTTGGTAAATAGACTATCTCAAATACAGTCCTGGGCATTAATAGGGGCTTTCTCTGTATTATATAGCCACAATATTAACCGTAGCCTCGTTGTCAGCAAAAAATAGCGTCCCTAGCAACCGTTAGTGCTGTCCTTAGCAACGGCCCCTAGAAACAGCTAAATTCAACAAAATCCATCTGAAATCTACTCCTTTGCTCCAATACTGTTCATAGAGAGTTTCCTGAGCCAATATGGCCTCCCTAGCAACCGTAAAGTGCGTCCTTAGCAGCCTACAACCCAATAAGCAAATAGCCACTTTCCGGTTCAAAAACCGTGTACCTAGCAACCATAGCCAGCATCCTTAGCAACGTCCTTCTGTAAAAGCATTTTGGTAAATAGACTATCTCAAATACAGTCCTGGGCATTAATAGGGGCTTTCTCTGTATTATATAGCCACAATATTAACCGTAGCCTCGTTGTCAGCAAAAAATAGCGTCCCTAGCAACCGTTAGTGCTGTCCTTAGCAACGGCCCCTAGAAACAGCTAAATTCAACAAAATCCATCTGAAATCTACTCCTTTGCTCCAATACTGTTCATAGAGAGTTTCCTGAGCCAATATGGCCTCCCTAGCAACCGTAAAGTGCGTCCTTAGCAGCCTACAACCCAATAAGCAAATAGCCACTTTCCGGTTCAAAAACCGTGTACCTAGCAACCATAGCCAGCATCCTTAGCAACGTCCTTCTGTAAAAGCATTTTGGTAAATAGACTATCTCAAATACAGTCCTGGGCATTAATAGGGGCTTTCTCTGTATTATATAGCCACAATATTAACCGTAGCCTCGTTGTCAGCAAAAAATAGCGTCCCTAGCAACCGTTAGTGCTGTCCTTAGCAACGGCCCCTAGAAACAGCTAAATTCAACAAAATCCATCGAAATCTC
>JALAJA010001653.1:0-14878 GCA_023376005.1 Doryteuthis pealeii | reverse complement strand
ATAGATTTTTTTTTTTTTTTATTCGTTATAGAAAATAAAAACAGATTGAACTTTAATTTCTTCATTTAAAATATCAAATTCGATTTTATTAAATTAGTGAAATAGATCACTAATTAGGAATAATGCCTATTCTAGTAGTGATCACCCCAAGTGGAGTTTAACAGGTTTGAATTCAGAGAGTTTTCCTTCTCCTAGACTGGTTGCCTAACCAAGGTTAAAGAGCCCAGTCTGCCCTTTACTATTTACCCATAGCTGGAGGAAGAGAGTAGTTGGATTCATACCTTTCCCAAAGGTATTAAGCTATGTGAACTGGAGCTGCGTCCAGATTTTAACTCTGGCGAACGAGCTATTTCCTATGACTCTAATCATTTGACCACGCACTTCAACCGTAATTAATAGGAGTTTATTCTCACTGAAGAGCCCATGCTTCTGGTTTATTTTGCCACAAGCAAGCTAACTTAAATAAATAACGAGTAGATAAAATCTTTTTCCATGCTTTTACTAAAAGACATAATATATGTCAAAATTTATCAAGTAGAAGAATTTATATTTTTAGCCATTTTTCTTTTAATTCATCATAGAATGACATAAAAAATCATTATCAACATAAAAAAAAACAACTGTCCCCTACCCTAATAGTGTGCAGTGATGCTGATAGCTTTTTTGATTTAATGTGTCCTGGGATGCACATATTTGCTTTGAATAGTCCCCTGGGAAATTATGGGTCCTAACTAAAGCCTAACCTCCTACCTTGGAACCTATCCTGTTGTAATTAATTTCTAAAGACTATTGAAATGTATTACAGTTAACTTGAAAATGGTGAGGAAGAAAAAAGAAAAAACACTGGGATACATGGACTTGATTTTACTGTGACCTTTTAGGGACGCAAGACACGAATCTCAGCATCTCTGAGTGTGACATTAAAAAAAAATGATAAAATTATTACTACCCAATAGTGTGACGTAAAATATATTACTACTAACTTTTGATTATAATCAAAGAATAGCTACTGTGTAGCCTTTAGTGAGACAGGTGTAAACTGAAGATTCAAAATCTAAAGCAGTACCTCCCTTTTATATTAAAAAGAGATATATCAATAACCAAACGCTGATACTTTTGAAAACAGCAATTTTTGCCACTGTCCCAAAATTTAAATGTGAAATCAAAATGTCTTGTCTTTGTTTTGTTTTTATACTTTCTCATCTACAGTGTTAGTAGAAATATAAAAACAGCCAGTAAAACGTTTTAGAAATAAATATCTATTTTAGTGTATTTGGTTTGAAATTAGGGTTCCTCCTCTTCCACAGATCTGATGAATTCTTTAAGAATTATCAGAAATTTAAAAAAAAATAAATCATCCGAAAATGATGTAAAAATCTGAAAAAGTTTTATCCTTTAATAGTCGATTTTAATCAATAAAAAAAATTGACTATCCCAAGATGCCCCCAATGAGACAGCTCGATGCCCCTAACAAATTATTCTAGCGACAATGTTAATGTAAACTCTGAAAGGATCTTGTATTATATATGTTCTTGTGAGGAACAAAATAAATACCATCAAGGGGGAGCTTGGGCAAGCATGCTTAGGGGCCCTGGAAGGGTGAGTTTTTTATATATTTCTATGAATAAAACTTTATGAAAATTGACATGTAGCATAGTGGGCAATTCACATATTTTCTATGAATAACTACTTTATGAAAAACTGATATGAAGTAGAGCGAGTGTCCCCATATCATAGATTCGGGAGGGGGGGGCATATCATAGATTCAGGAGGGCATGATACCCTAGTACAGATCCTGTCTATAAGTATCTAGGCTTTAAATATAAAAAAGTCATTGGGGTGGCCTAAAGTCGGTATCAGCCAATCTGAGTCTATCCCCTTTTCACTAGCGCTAGACCAAGGAGATTGTTTTAGCATCTGAGGTGGAGCGCCACACCTACCATCAGCTCCTTACTTTACCACACAGATTCCTGTGCTACTCATACACTGAGTTGGCAAGGGCCAGTATCGAAGTAGGAACCTTGTGGTTTCTAGCCGAATGCTCTACCGACTGAGCTAACCCAGCCCATGAATTCTATATTTTAGATGAAGAAAAATAAACTCAGGCTTATCTGTCCGAATTAATAAGAATTTAAAAAATATGTATTTCATATTTACCAGGCCCTTGTGCATGAGGAGGATGGGACACAAGCTCAATTTCTTAAGTGGAGTTTAACAGGTTGGACTTCAGAGTTTTCCTTCTCTTCGACTGGTTGCCTAAACAGAGTTAAAGAGTCCAGTCTGCCCTACTATTTACCCATAGCTGGAAGGAGAATAGTTTGATATATACCTTTCCTAAGGGTATTAGCATTATGTGAAATGCACACAGCCTCATCTAGAATTTGAACTTGTGTCGCCGAGTTCATTTCCTACAATGGTAACCATTACACAATGTGCCTCCACAAAAAATTACATTAAAAAATGCTTTATAGAATCTAATAGGATATTAGTCATAGATATATTAGTATTAACATTAGACTATAGAACAATTGTTTTTTTTTTAGACTTATTTTCCTGGGGACTCATTCAAAGCAAATATGTGCATCCCAAGATGCACTAAATCAAAAAGCTATCAGCATCACTTGGCTTGTTATGATAAAGACGGTTTTCAAATCTCACTACATGATTCAAAGACAAAATTACAAGTTGTATTATTATTTTTTTTTAATTTAATTAAAAAAAAACTAAAAAAAACAATAGGGCCGGTTTAGCTCAGTCGGTAGAACGTCTGCCTGGGACCCACAAGGTTCCTGGTTCGATACCAGCCATTGTTATTAAATTTGATGAGCATTTTTCCATCTTAGATTTGTGATAAAAAGTAGTTAAAAAAATGAAAATGAAAGAAAGTAGTAGTCGGAATTTATAATAAAAGAATTTCTATTTAACTTGCTATGTTACTGGTAAAATAAGGCCAGGCATGATTTTCTTAATACTGTAAACAAGATTTTAGCTGTAGGGACTTCCTTATAAAAATATTCAACTGATCTTTCTGTGATCTTTCTGTAAATTGCTGATAAATGCCACAAATGCAAAACAACTATTAATTTATTTTTTTGTTATTGTATATACTAATATGTTAGGAAGAAATAGAAATAAATCCAATAGTATGCAGTGATACTGATAGCTTTTTGATTTAGTGCGTCCTGGGATTTGTTTTGAATGAGTCCCGGGAAAATTTATGTGTCCCAACTAAAGCCATCTAACTCCTACCTTGTAACCTATCCTGTGTAGTTCATTTATAAGAAACTACTGAAATGTATTTACAGTTAGCTTGAAATGGTGAGGGAAGAAAACAAAAAAAAAGAAAAACACTGAGACGCATGGATATGATTTTAGATTTTTGTGCGTTAGGGACGCAGGATGTGTACCTCTCATCATCTACGTATGTAGAAAAATAACATGTATGTGAAAAATAGGAGTTGTGAGGATGATTTATTAATATTTGAACATTTTTGTCAACATTTAAAACATTTTGATTATTAAATATACTAGCAAAAAAAAAAAAAAAAAAAAAACACCCTCCAGGCAGTGTAAAGAGTATTCTTGAAAGACATTGCCTGAAGGGAGTTAAAAATTCAATTTTAGAGGGTTTGTATCATAAGTAAGCAAAATCATCAAATTTATTAAAGGAGTAAAAAAATAAAACAATTAGAAATGGAAACTGTTCCCCTCAAATAAAATGTTGCGCTCATCTATTGATTATTAATTAAATAATTATTTTTAATATTTTACACATAAATTTTACACAAAATCGCAGGTATTTATTTATTTGTAAACTTTTCAGTTAATCTCTCGTTATTGAAAAAAAAAACAGCAAGAGTAAAAAATAATTGAAAAAATTGATTACAGGGTTGTTCTTTATTCTATGTATTGACGATATTTGGAATTGAAACGGAAACAGTGACATAGTTGCGATTACAGACAAATGAAGGCTGAATCTCCATTATTAATAGATATCTGTAATCTTCATCGGGATATATTTGAACTTGGTAAGCAAGTCCATTTCCTATGATAATAACCATTACACCACAACGACTCCAACCCAATAATTTTTTTTTTTTTTTTTTGTTTGCTTTTTTGTAAAAAAAAATAGTGCGTGGATTAAAAAAAGTAGAATAAAGCTTTAAAGGTTGTATTCTTTCAAAATTCCCTAAGGAGACGTAAGATTTATAATGATGGCTATGCTTTTATAAAGATGAGCTGATGCTACCCATGAAAGACATAGAAACAGTTTAAGATAAAAACAACCATAACTTGTAATCAAAAAATTTTAGTAATTATATACTTGACAAAATTCTAAACTAGTAATTCAAATTGCAAAATAATTCTGGAGCGAATTCCATGTTTGGACCTACAAAAGAATGGACATTACAACACACGCGTATACAGTGCAAATATTGTGTAATAGCCAATCCAAATTTTGTACAATGATTAAGTGTCAGGTGTTCAGTTGTAGCAGCCATCTTAGATTGTGTTGCACAAGCATTTTATTGAAAGGCATTCATGTCTCTCAGATTAAGATACTCCTGTTTAATAAAATAGTTACAAAAACTAGGGGGAAAAAAAAAAAAAAAGGATATGTTTGAGAAAAGTTGTCTTCTAAGGAATTAATTCGATATGTCAAAAGTGTAAAAAAAAAGAGAAAAAAAAAGAAAAAAAAAGAGATAATATCTAAATACAAAATTATTCTAATTTCATATTTATCAGTTTTATTTTTATTTTTTTTCTTATCAGCAAATATACATAAAAGAAATATCAAATTACAAATAATTATATTCCATGAAATAGTATTACTTCTCATCATTTTTACATTTGCATATAGATTTCATAAACTAAATGTAACAATTATTATGGTATAGTGGTAATAGTATTTATTACTACTACATCTATACCGTAATAATTCTTACATTTCCAGATAAATTTCATAAACTAAATGTAGCAATTATTATTGGATAGATATAGTATAATTTATTACTATATCTGTACCATAATAATTGTTACATTTGCATATAAATTGCAAACTTTATAACAACTATATTTGATAATGTAATTTATATACTCTATTATATTCCTTGCTGGATGTACCATACTTGCAGCCTAGTGTCACATCCTACCTGTCTGAACCTATTATTATATTTTTCCAGGACATCCCATTGTGCTAACCTTGCAGATTCATTACTACTGAATAGTGAGTTCAATCCTCACTGGATGCAACTTTATACCACATCCTACCCATGGCAAACAGGTTAGGTAAATAGTTACTCTATTATATTTTTCAATGATACTGTAAGCAGAGATGCTGGTAGGTATGTGTCCTGCATCCCTGATGCAGAAAAATCTAAAAGAACACAGTAAAATCATATCCATGCATCCCAGTGTTTTTCTTTTCTCACCATTTCAAGCTAACTGTAAATACATTCCAATAGTTTCTTAGAAAATGAATTATACAAGATAGGTTACAAGGTAGAAGTTAGATGGCTTTAGTTGGGACCCATAAATTTTCTTGGGTATTCATTCAAAGCAAATATGTGCAGTCCAGGACACACCAAATCAAAACGCTATCAACATGACTGCTGTAAGTAACTTTAATGTTATTACTTATCTATCTACTCATTTGCATACTTTACCTTGATCTGCCTAGGGTGATGATGATAATGATATTATATAAAACAACACTTATTCTAGATATCAAAACAAGGGTCTGCTAATAATGATACTAAACACAAACAAGTGAGCAAAGAACAAAACCTGCTTCATGTTTAGAAGGAAAAGCTATAATATTATAAAGTCATGAGAAGAAAACAAGCGGAAAAAAAAATCTATTTGTAAACAACAAACTTTAAAGAAGAAGAAAAAAATTCAAATTCACTAAAAGAAAAATTAAATTATTAGTTACTGGCATGAAGAACAAATAATCAGACAAAAAAAAAATGAATACTTCCAGTTTTTGATTATTTTTAAAAAAATTTTGTTTACATAAATCACAGACCGTTTGAAATTTATAAAGGCAAAATATTATTATTTATGATATCAAAATCAAGAACCCTTCCTAAAATATCTTTTAAATAATGCACAAAAAATACCAAAGAGATGGATTTATTAATTCTTAAATTGAGAATTGTTTTTTAAACAATCATAACAAACTTAATGATTTTTTAAAAACACTTTAACATCAAATACTAGGCAATCAAATTTTTTTTTTTAAATTATTTACAAAGGAATATTTATCAAGTATCTGAGAAAGATTTTCACTAAAAATTATATCCTTCATTATTGTATAAAATTTACTTTGGAATAAATATATATACATATATATATATATATATATATTAGAAAAATATATCCCTAGGATGTGGTTGGATGCATCATCAGTAATATCTTTAGTTCATTAGGGGTTTCACATCTTTTCAACATCATACACCCTTGCTAAAATGACCCAGACGAGATTGAACATCTCAGCATGCTTCCAACATAATCAACATTAGCTCATCCAAAAAGTGTGGCTGGTTCTACACAAACCTTCATCTTTAGAAACAAATCACCTATAAAAAGGTAATTTGCTTTGGTTTAATTAATGATAGTCACGGAATTGATGGATGAACATTATTTTGGCCATTTTAGCCACTGGCCTTTTTCAGATGTCAGTCAGTAATTTTCTGGGAATTTTGAACTAGTATCTAATCTAAGGACTAGTTTAGCTTTTTTCCTTGAGACCTCAGTTTCAGTTTTTAATTTAGTATTTTTTTTTTCTAAAGAAACCATTCATTCTCTTGTGTAATAATGATTAGATATTTAGGAAGACAAATTATTTATTTACTTTTACCACAAAAAGTACTTTTTTTAAACATTTAACTTTGATAACTGAAACAAATAAATTTCTGACATCATGTCACCCCCCCCCCCAACCATTTGAAAACATTCTATGCTAAAATATAAAATAGATTTCTGAAATGTCTTATCTGTCATTTTTTTTCCCCATTTCTTTTTTATTTCCTAAAAAAAATAGTCAATTAAATGTTATTTTTATCATATTTTTGTTTAATCTCTTCCTCTTACAATAGTACAAATGTTGATAACATTTAATTCTATTAAAATCTGAAAGAATTTTTCAACCGATATGGTCTGGTCGCTCAGTAGTAATAGCACTACACCAAACGGTTTCAGTTTCATAAAAAAATCTTAGTGCTGTGTCTGCCCACCTCTATCAATAAATAAATATGACGTCAATATTTGAACTTTCCAGCCCAACCTGGTTAAAGGCAATTTAATTAGTTTGGGTTTGAGTTTTGTTTAACAGCATATCAACCTCTGTGGATCATTTAATTTAAAAAGTTTATTTTGGATTTCAGTGGTTCTATGGTTTTAAATGCCTTCAGGGTTTGTATTCCTAAAGAGTTCCCTCAGGTGTCTTGTTTGATAGTATTTTGTACAAGTGTGTTTGAGGCTGTTACAATTTAGGAGGATATAATAATAATGACATTTATTGTGTACAGTGCTCAGGTGCACCACAACTCATCAAAGTCTCATGTCAAGTACACAGAATAATGTAGTGTCAGGAACATGAACAGTTTACAGTAGTAATATGCATGTATGTGTGCGCGTGTGTGCATATGTATGTGGAGAGCGGCATAAGGTATAGTGTCGGCGGACCACAGGAAGCATGGAGGCTTTGAAAGACTCAGTGCTTCAGCAGCCTACAATAGACACGGGCAGTTTATTCCATGTCTCCGCAATTCTGAGCGTGAAAAAATGTTTCCGAAAGTCATGTGAGTATTGATGTTTGATTGTAAGTTGTACTTTGCATATTGGGCACACTGGTGCATCCTCCATTTTTTAAAAGGTGAGAATGGGTGATGTGGGTGTACCCAATACGCAATCTGGCGAGTATTACTCTTTCTCTTCTGATTCTTCTGTGGCCTCCCGGACACTCTCCAATAGCTTCTTGTATTTCATGGAGTTTGTTTTGAATCTGATTGTCCCATGATTTTTGCCATTCGTCGGATATGAATTTGTTGACAGCTGGCTTTAGATCTGTATATAGGATTTTTGATTTGCTCATGTCTGTTAAGAGTGCTTTTTTGCAGCTTTGTCTGCTTTTTCATTTCCTTGGATACCGATGTGATTTCGTATCCAGGTAAATATAATGCTAATATTTTTGGAGAGGGTGTTTAATTTGTTTAGGAGCTTGGTAATCAGAGGAGATGATGTGTCTTTGTTCTGTAGTGCTAGATTTTAGAGTCTAAATTAGTTTGAGTCCAAGCTCTTATTTACTTAATTATTTGTTATACTCAACTCTGGTGAGTCCTTTTGATATTACAAAACCAAAAAGTAAATCAGATGGGACGAATTTAGATTTTAGTCTTTGGTAGAAAATTCTAAGTTTTATTTATTCTAAGTTTTATTTATTCTAAATTTGCACTATAAGGTGCTTCTCAGAGAGACAGTGGGTTAACATTAATAGCATTGGATGGTGTTCAAGTCAGCAACTTGATTCACAGTACTTAACTGAAATATCAGCAAAATAAAGAAATTCTAAAAAAAAAAAAAAAAAAAAAAAAATTGAATAAATAAATAAAATTTAAAAAAATAAGAAAAAGACTAAAAACTGTCTGAATAATAAGAAATTAAAAGTACGCCATGGCTTAATGTTTGCAACAGATACTGTGTGAAAAATGTGGTGCTATAATCCGTTTCCATTAGTCTTGAAGGTTAGGCGCATTTATTCTTACTTGTGTGCAAGAATCTGTGACCGTTCTCACAACTAGAAAAACCAATACAATTAGGCATGTTTTGCCAAACGGGGAGGTTGAGTAAGAAAAATAAAAAGATCAGTCTTAAAAGGTTTCAGGCTAAAAACTGTTTTTATTCTCATTAGTTTTGTATAGGATGGGCACCCAGTTAGTGTGGGTATGCATATATACATATATATGTGCGTGTGTGTTTGCACATGCAGTTATATAGGTATGTTATATATGTGTAAATGATATATATAAACATTGTGTGTGCGTGTGTGTATAAATTTACATGTGTGTGTTTGTGTGTAAATGTGCAACTGTGTGGTGTGTGTGTGTGTGTGTGTGTGTAAATGTGCATAGATGTGTGTGTGTGTATAAATGTACATGTGTGTGTGTAAATGTGCAACTGTGTGTGTGTGTGTGTGTGTGTAAATGTGCAACTGTGTTTGTGTGTGTGTGTGTGTGTGTGTGTGTAAATGTGCAACTGTGTTTGTGTGTGTGTGTGTGTGTGTGTAAATGTGCAATTGTGTTTGTGTGTGTGTGTGTGTGTGTGTGTGTGTAAATGTGCAACTATATAGAATATTCATATATGCCTCCAATTTTTAGGATAATATCTACATTCATTTGATCTAGATTTACATTCCTGTGTTTGCATCTTACATAGTGCTAATGCCCTTGGGGGAAGGTTTGAATACAACTATTCTCGCCCCCACCCCAGCTCTTAAGTAAATAGTAGGGTAGACTCGGTTCTTTAGATTTAGTATGGCAACTAGTCTAGGAGAAGGAAAACTCTCTCTCTCTCTCTCATATATATATATATATATATAATATATATATTATATAAATATATATATATGCACATGACCTTATGCTTAAGTAAGGTCACATAAAGGGAGACAATTTTATTATTAAGTATACTATATACAAGTATAAATTCTCATGTAATGCATATATAAAGACACACAAAACCCTTATCTTATGAGAATATGATCCTTTGCATATTTCATTGAAGAGTATCACTTTCAGAGATTATATAACTGAAGTGTCTTATAAATAAATAAAAAAAAAACAGAAATCTGCAAAAAGTATTTTTCTATTCCACTGAATCACTTAAAACATCTTGATTACTGTTTAGTTGCATATTATCTACACACAACTTCATTGGTGTCTTCTTTTCTTATCAAAACAATATCAAAGGCAACAATAAATTAGTAATCTGAGTATGAAAAGTAACAAAGCTCCTCCTCCTTTGAAATCACTAACCTCACATAGCTTGGATGTATTTGTGTGCACATGGGTGAATTCCATGTCAAATCATCCAGAAAAAAAGTAAAATTGTCACCTACCTCCTTCAATTGTTCTGAAATTTTGTCCAGGTGTGGACTATATTAAAATAAGACAATCCCCAAAATTTGATATTCCAATTCAAAAAATTGGCTGAGTTATGTCGATTTTAAACTCGAAAAATTTAGAGAGGCGGCGCAATAAAGCGGTGACTTTTTGTTATCTATTTTTGTCTGTAAAATGAGTTCTAGAGCTTCCCTACTCCAAAAATTGGTTTATAAAGCTTTCCGGCCTGAGGAATAAAAAAGCTATCAAAATCAACCGTTTTTAAGTTATTGAGGATTTCTGATTTTTCATAGCAAGATCAATAAGTGGGAAATCCCAATGTGGCACTGTGTATATGACAAATTTTCTTTTAAATTATTTTTTTACATACATCGAACATTATTTATACCAAAATAAAAGTTTGGTTTTTGCTCAGAAGCAAAGCTACAATATCAGTTAAAATTTGGCACTTTTATGTTTTGAGTGTTTCCATTTAGCCATTGAATAATTAAAGTTTAAAATCAACATAACTTTGTCAACTTTCAGAATTGGAAGCTCAAATTTTGAGGATTGTCTTACTTTAACATAGTCCACACCTGGACAAAATTTCAGAAAAATTGAAGGGGGGTGGGCGAGGTAGCCAGGATGATTGGACATGGAATTACCTATATATGAATTAATAAAAAAACAAATGAAAATCAATGGAGTGTCAGAAACTTCCTGTTTTAAAATGTTTGATGTGGTTGTGACCAGTTTATTTAAATATTAATAAGTCAACATAGGATGAAAACTGGACTAGGAAAAAAAATTTTAATTTAAATTCTATCACCGATTACTCTGGAGGCATGGCTGGAGCAACAGTTATGTCGTGGGAAATGGACATAGTGATCCAAGTTCAAATCCTGGACAAGGCTGTTTGTATTTCCCTTCATGCTAACTCCATTAGGAAAGGCATGAATTCAGTTTTCCCTTCTACAAGGTAAAAAAAAAAATTTTTAACCCAAAAAGGAGAGGATATGGGCTTTTTTTGATTGAGTAATATGTCACATAAATGAGAAACTGAATTGGATGTTATGTACTGTGTTCCATTTTAGTTCATTCAATATTTTGAAGGAATAACCCTTCTTTTACAAGGATCTTTTTTAGACTGACTGGCTGGCTGGTTACAGTGGTCGCTGGTGATTTTTATGGTCAGGGGTGTTGATTTCTGGACTGATGTTGAACTTCAGCTACCCTCTTGCTTGGTTGGGTTGGAATTGGCAGGAGTCAGAGGTGTTGTTTTCTCGGCCTGCTTTTGATGTTCAGCTGTCTTCCTACCCTCTTCTTTTGGCTGGAGTTGGTGTAGGTATGTAGTTATTATAAAAGAAGGGTCATTCCCTTCGAAATATTGAATGAAATAAAATAGAACTTAGTACATAACATCCAACACAGTTTTTTCATTATTTACCACAATACTCATGCTTTGTATTAAATCCCAAAATATATATTATAGACACACCACACAAATATATATAATATATATATATATATATAATAGATAGAGAGAGAGAGAGAGAGAGAGAATTTTAAGTAGTGTAAACACAGTCAATGCCACTTGATGACTGTCAGTTTTTCATCTATGCAATCATCAGACCATATATGCTCTATCACCAATATTGAGCACTCTTATTTATAAATATAGGAAACCATATGACTATATATATATATATATATATATATATATATATATCAGTGATGGCTGATAGGTTTTTGATTTGGTGGCAGTCCTAGACGCACATATTGCTTTGAATGAGTCCCCGGGAAATTTGATGGGTCCCATACTAAAGCTGTCTAACCCTACCCATGTTACCACTCCTGTGTAATTCTTTTTTAAGAAACTATTAAAATGTATTTACAGTTAGCTTGAAATGGTAAGGGAAGAAAAAAAAAAACACTGGGACGCATGGATACAATTTTACTGCGTCCTTTTAGATTTTTGTGCCGCAGGATACATACCTATCACCATCTGTGTGTGGTGTGTGTATATATATATATATATATATATATATATATATAGCACATTTACACATGAAGAGAATCCAGATATGGAAATTTCATGCTGTCAGTGTGACCTGATGATGATGACAACAGATGTTTTCCCTACAAGTGGTGTTCAATTTTGATAAGGCTAACATTTCTGGTTTGTGAGAATGTTAAGGCTGATAACACACGAGAATAATTATTTAAAAAAACAAAAAAAAATAAAAATAAATAAAAAACAACCAATATTAAAAGAAGAATATAAAACAGGTTATTAACTCTTTAATCTACTTTAAACCACTCACAGCGGCTTCTCCACCAATGCAAAGCAAAGTACAAAACTTATCGTTAGTTCGTTAGAATTGAGCAGAAGGACTCAGATTACAATTATAATAGGACTTTATTTGAATAGAATGAGTTCTAAGGCAAATAGATAGTGAACTTTGAAATATCCCATCATACAGGTAAGAATACCAAAATAATTTGTACTGCATGAGGGAAATTTTGGTAGGGCAGAGTTAAATCTAAGCAGTTATTCAATTTTAGTTTCTTTTTTTTCTTCTTCAATAACCTAATTGCTTCTCTTGTTTTTATTTTTCCTTTATTTTAAATAATTAATTTCTAAAAGCAATATATTTAAATCAACTAACCCCTAAAGTAAAAAAAATTCTAATTTGTCAAGTTTATATACCAGGTTAACTTGTTTGAGTACACAAACACACACACATATATATATATATATATATTATATATATTATATATATATTATATATATATATTATATATATATATATATATACATGGAGCCAGCTTAGCTCAGTGCGGAAGAAAATTCGCCTAGGAATTACAAGGTTCCAGGTTCGATACAAATCCTCACCAACTCAGTGCATGAGCAGCAAATCTTGGTAATCTGATCTGAGAGCTGACGGTAGGTGTGCCACTCCATCTCAGCAAAAACCATCTCCTGGGTCTAGCACTGACAAAAATATATAGTCTCTCTCACTATTTGGCTGATACGATAATGACCAATTCATAGACTTCACTGCACTATATATTAATATATATACACACTCACATATGATATCAAGTTTGCTATCTAATACTAATGATTTATAGACAATTATATGGTCTAACCTAACCCTTTGGGTTAGCTTAATCGGTAGAGAGTTCGGCTAGAACCAACCAAGTTTCCTAGTTCGAAACTGGACCTCGCCACTCAGCGTATGAGTAGCACAGAGATCTGTGCGTGAAGTAAGGAGCTGATGGTAGGTGTGGCACTCCACCTCAGACTCAAAAACCATCTCTTGTTCTAGCGCTAGTTAAAAGGGGATAGACTCCCTCACTGATTGGAAATGATACTGAATTTAGGCCACCCTAAACGACTTTTACTTATATGGCTAAAGTAAAATATTCTTATTAATAATCTTCTGTTTCCATGGTTTCAAGTACTACTAATCTAACACCAATAATTTGCAAACAATTATATCTTTCAAGTAACTAATTAATAACAATACATAATAACTTATAGGTTCAAGTAATTATTCTTGAAACAAAATAATTTGCCCACAGTCATATACTATCAAGTATTGCTTATTTAACACTAATATTTATACACTATACAGTTTAAAGTAACATTTCTATTTTATAAATAATCATATTTTGCACACAGTTATAGGTTTCATGTATTCCTATCCAACACCAATAATTTGCAAACAATTATATGGTTTCAAGTAACTAAATAATAATATAATAATAATAATAGATCTAGTGTGTTAAACAAAAAGAAAGAACTTGTCAACTGGTGGATTTTGCAGTGCCAGCAGATCACAGGTGGAAGCTAAAGGGAAAATTAAAAAATGGACAATATTCTGGATCTTTGCCAGAGAACTGAAAAAGTTATGGAACATGAAAGTGAAAGTTATACAATGTAGTTGGTGCACTTGAAACAGTCCAAAAAGGATTAGAAAAGGTTTGGAAAGTTTGGAAATAGAGGAAGGATTGAAACATTCAGAACACTGCAGCTGCTGCAATCTGCCAGAATACTCAGAAGAGTCCTGGGACTGAGGAGACTTGCTGTCACTCAGACTCTAGTGAAAGACCATCAGCTAACATGATGTGAAAACTCAAAAGGGAATAATAAATAGTAGATCTAGTGTTGATAAACAAAAAAGAAAGAACTTGTCAACTGGTGGATTTTTGCAGTGCCACAGATCACAGGTGAAACTAAAGGAAAAAAAAAAAAAAATGGACAAATATCTGGATCTTGCAGAGAACTGAAAAAGTTATGGAACATGAAAGTGAAAAGTTATACAAAATTGTAGTTGGTGCACTTGGAACAGTCCCAAAAGGATTGGAAAGTTTGGAATCAGAGGAAGGATTGAAACCATTCAGAACACTGCACTGCTGCAATCTGCTAGAATACTCAGAAGAGTCCTGGAGACCTGAGAGAACTTGCTGTCACTCAGACTCTAGTGAAAGACCATCAGCTAACGCTGATGTGAAAACTCAAGGAAGTAAATAATAAATGATAATAAGTAAACAATTATAGCTAATTATTCTTAAAATAAATAATTTACACAGTTATAAAGGTATCAAGTACTCCTATTTAATACAAATAATTTGATCCATAGATAGGACCCTTGGTCCAGGTCAACTGGATCTGAGAGTAATGGCAATGAAGAACTAACTCCACACCTCCTCAGGCTCGAGAATTGGAGCCTTACTACTGGATGCAGGACACCTTAGGAGTAGGGGGT
>JALAJA010001652.1:12500-18932 GCA_023376005.1 Doryteuthis pealeii | reverse complement strand
AAAAAAGCCAGAGAGATAGATCCGTTGTGAATGGTTTAAAGTAGGCAAAGAGTTAAGCTGTAAGTATGCTTGGAAACTGCTTTATTTATTTTAATGTTATTGCTCTAACACAGTTCTCGCTATGATAGGAATTTTGCTGTTAAGATAGCATACAACGAATGAAAATTACAGCATTATAACATAGATTGTTTTAATAACCATCTTTTCATTTATACTTTTTTTAATGAACGGGTTAGGTAAATACTTCTTTTTCAATATCATCATAAATATTCTTTATGTGTCAGTTTTTATGGGCCAACCATATATATATATATATATAAAGTGTTGTTATGGGTTTAACGGGAGAATGTTAAATATTATAAGGTCCTTAAAATGAATTACGTTTTTTTAAAAGATTTTTTTATTTTACTTCAGCAACACGTGTTTTGGATTTCTAGTATCTTCTTCAGGCCTCGATTAATCACTTTTGGATTACGTATATATATATATTATATATATATATATATATATATTATATATATATATATATTAATCCTGTTAATAAAGCATTGCGATAAGGAAAAAAACTGCAAATAATTTGTCAATAAAAATATAGTACCAAACTTCATCTGGGAAAATAATGGAAAAGAAGAGAGTCGCACCAACCGGCAATAATCTGTTAAAACTATATATATATATTATATATAATATATATATATATATATATAAGCCGCTAGGATTGTCTAAAGCTAAATGTAAGAGTGCTTGTTATTATTCTTATCTATAATTGCCCTCTATTACTGTCGTTTTTACTCATTTCTTTTTCTCTGTTTCCCTTGTTTCCTATTTTTATCTTATTCACCTTTATTTTCTTTATTTATTTCTTTCTTTCACCTTCTTTTAATTATTTTCTATTTCCACTTGCCTTTCATTCGTTTCCATCCATTTCTTCTTATTACTACCTTTTCTTGACAATATCTTTTTTTCTTTTTTTACTTTTCTTTCTCTTATTTCTTCTTCTTTCAACAGCTGACATTTTGTCACTTCCCACTTCCTTATTAACATCCAGCCTTTCTTTTTTCATATACGTTTTGATTGTTTTTTTTTCTTTTTCTTTTTCACTGCTTTTTGCTCCAATTTCTAAAAGTATGCCTTGTACTTTTACTGTTTATGTAGGAGATATCCCCCCAGACTACTACTGATGTGGACTATGCAGATGATCTACCACTCTTTCAAATGCACCTGCTAAAGCCTAATCCTTGCTATAACAGCCTGGAGAAGGCAGCATGGAACATCGACATCTACGTGAACTCCGAAAAAACTGAGTTCATGAAGCAGACATCTCCACACTTGTCGTGAAGTTTCTATATTGACCTAGTGTCATATCCTCTTCGTGTTGGATTCTCAGATTAAAAAGGATATCCTATAGTACAAAATTGAACGGTTGATCGGACGAGAACCGGCATTCTCAGCGTGATATAGCCGTAAGTAAAACAGAATACTAAAATAAAAAATCAATCATTCCATAATGGGTTGCATAATATATAAATATTATTCCTGACGGTAAGTGTGGCGTTCCACTTCAGCAAAAAAAAATCTCGTTGATCTAGTGCTAGGGTAATTCTATGTCAAATCATCTAGAAACAAGTAAAATTGTCACCCACTCCTTTCAATTTTCTAAATTTTTCCCCATGTGTGGACTATGTTAACATTAGAAAAATCCCCAAAAGTTGAGATTCCAATTCCCAAAATTGGCGGAATTATATCGATTTTAGCTCTCTAAATTTGGGTGTGGTTGGCGAAAGTGGCGCTTTTTGTAATCTATTTTTGTTTTAAAATGAGTTCTAGAGCGTCCCTACTACTAACAATTGGTTTATAAATTTTTTTCTGCTCATGTAATCCGAAAATTGTATAAAAAGTTTAAAATCAATTAAGTTTGATTTCTGATTTTTTCTTAGATCATTTTCGGATTACATGAGCAGAAATGATTTATAAACCAATTGTTAGTAGTAGGGACGCTCTAGAACTCATTTTACAAACAAAAATAGATTACAAAAGTCGCCACTTTCGCCAACCACACCAAATTTAGAGAGCTAAAAAATCGATATAATTCCCGCCAATTTTGGGAATTGGAATTTCAACTTTTGGGGATTGTCTAATGTTAACATAGTCCACACATGGAGAAAATTTTAGAAAAATTGAAAGGAGTGGGTGACAATTTTACTTGTTTCTAGATGATTTGACATAGAATTACCCTAGCACTAGATCAACGAGAAATTTTTGCTGAAGTGGAACGCCACACTTACCGTCAGGAATATATATTTATATATTATGCAACCATTATGGAATGATTGATTTTTATTTTAGTATTCTGTTTTACTTACGGCTATATCACGCTGAGAATGCCGGTTCTCGTCCGATCACCGTTCAATTTTGTACTATAGGATATCCTTTTTAATCTGAGAATCCAACACGAAGAGGATATGACACTAGGTCAATATAGAAACTTCACGACAAGTGTGGAGATGTCTGCTTCATGAACTCAGTTTTTTCGGAGTTCACGTAGATGTCGATGTTCCATGCTGCCTTCTCCAGGCTGTATAGCAAGGATTAGGCTTTAGCAGGTGCATTTGAAAGAGTGGTAGATCATCTGCATAGTCCACATCAGTAGTAGTCTGGGTGGGATATCTCCTACATAAACAGTAAAAGTACAAAGGCATACTTTTAGAAATTGGAGCAAAAAGCAGTGAAAAAGAAAAAGAAACAAAAAAACAATCAAAACGTATATGAAAAAAGAAAGGCTGGATGTTAATAAGGAAGTGGGGAAGTGACAAAAATGTCAGCTGTTGAAAGAAGAAGAAATAAGAGAAAGAAAAGTAAAAAAAGAAGAAAAAAGATATTGTCAAGAAAAGGTAGTAATAAGAAGAAATGGATGGAAACGAATGAAAGGCAAGTGGAAATAGAAAATAATTAAAAGAAGGTGAAAGAAAGAAAATAAATAAAGAAATAAAGGTGAATAAGATAAAAATAGGAAACAAGGGAAAACAGAGAAAAAGAAATGAGTAAAAACGACAGTAATAGAGGGCAATTATAGATAAGAATAATAACAAGCACTCTTACATTTAGCTTTAGACAATCCTAGCGGCTTATATATATATATATATATATATATATATATATATATATATATATAAGTTTTAACAGATTATTGCCGGTTGGTGCGACTCTCTTCTTTTTTCCATTATTTTTCCCAGATGAAGTTTGGTACTATATTTTTATTGACAAATTATTTGCAGTTTTTTTTCCTTATCGCAATGCTTTATTAACAGGATTAGTATATATATATATATATATATATATATATATATATATATATATATATATATATACGTAATCCAAAAGTGATTAATCGAGGCCTGAAGAAGATACTAGAAAATCCAAAACACGTGTTGCTGAAGTAAAATAAAAAAATCTTTTAAAAAAACGTAATTCATTTTAAGGACCTTATAATATTTAACATTCTCCCGTTAAACCCATAACAACTTTATATATATATATATATATAGGTTGGCCCATAAAAAACTGACACATAAAGAATATTTATGATGATATTGAAAAAGAAGTATTTACCTAACCCGTTCATTAAAAAAAGTATAAATGAAAGAATGGTTATAAAACAATCTATGTTATAATGCTGTAATTTTCATTCGTTTGTATGCTATCTTAACAGCAAATTCCTATCATAGCGAGAACTGTGTTAGAGCAATAACATTAAAATCCTCTTGGTAAATAAAGCAGTTTCCAAGCATACTTTACAGCTTAACTCTTTGCCTACTTTAAACCATTCACAACGGATCTCACTCCACTCTCTAGCAAAGCACAAAAGCAGTACCATAATTGATCACAAGGAGTCAGGTTATAATATTGATAGGATTTTATTTTAATATAATGAGTTCTGGGGTCAATAGTTTGTGAACTTTGAAATATCCCATCGTAAAGGTAAAGAAAACCAAGAAAATTTCGAACAGCTGTAGGAGAAATTTGATAGGCAAAGAGTTAATAATAATATGGACGTAAGGACAGCATTTGCGCTCGAACTTATGATTATCATTTTTGAAAGGAAGGTAACGATTGAATGTTAATTGCAGAGTATTTCTTCTATTTATATACAATATGATGGTTATTATAAATAGAATGTAACTAAAAACTATAATTACCGACAACACACCATTTAAATGAGTAATTAATAATAATATAGGATGAACTATTAAGGTTACATTTATTTAAAATGAGTTATAAAATATGGATAGCATTATTATTGGTATTTTCTTATTTATACTTTAATTAAAAGAATATAAACACTAAATATATCTTCAATCAATAGCTTAATTTAAATTTTCAGACCTATTTACTTAAGATTTTTTAACGGCTAGGGTTTATTGAATATTCTTAACAGGAAGCTTCCAAATAAAATTACTATATTTTGGGTTCTTCTCTTTTCAAATTACAAATCAGAATAAAGCGGTTAAACAAATAATAGTTTTTTACAACATATTTAGAAATTTCTGTTTTACAATATATACTTTTTCTTCCATTTTTTTCCCTATATTAAATCACGTTTCTGTCAATAAGT
The DNA here is from genome assembly GCA_023376005.1 of Doryteuthis pealeii. Classification (NCBI taxonomy): domain Eukaryota; kingdom Metazoa; phylum Mollusca; class Cephalopoda; order Myopsida; family Loliginidae; genus Doryteuthis; species Doryteuthis pealeii. The sequence goes on along the minus strand of JALAJA010001652.1, from coordinate 14,320 downwards.
CTGGTGACATTTATGCTGCTTGGAGCGATTTGAAGTAATGGTAACGATATTTTTGGTTCTGAAACAACGTTTGAATTCAAGATTATCGTCTGATGATGACTTTATTTTAAACAAGGCTCGAGTTTAGGGTGGGATGAACTTTGAGTTTATGCATACCACAATAAAGATGGGGACAACAGTCAAGAATATGAATATTATTCTATAAAATAGGAATTAAAAAAAAATATTTTAGAATGCTGAATTGAAAACTGAAAAGATTTTATTCTAAAAGCCCTCGACTAAAAGACAAAAAATTCTTATTCAGTTTTTCAAAACATTTCTTCAGTTGATCAATAGAATTGATCTCATAAGATCAATTTAAAGTGTTGATTTTTTTAAAGAGGTTAACAATTTTGGCGCCATAGACACGTAATTGTCATTCAAGTGGGGATGTTGTTCAAATTATGAGAAAGATATTGTCTATGAAAAGAAGCAAGTGATAAGGGTTTATATAATCTAATTGTAAAACATTCTTCTAGACGATGTTTTGTACTCATAACACCGGAGTATGTGTAGAATTATGGGACACTAAAAAAAAGGCTCATGAAAGATTTGACCCCGGGATCAACACATGTAGAAGTTATTTACAGAATAGCGTATTTAAGTAAATATGTTTGGGTAAGTATTTACTGACATCACACGATGTCAGTCGAACAGAAGGATCATTATTGTGCGGAACCACGCACAAACCCAAGCTCCTCCTTGGCTAATGTTTACAAATTGAATGAATCCTCTCGGTATTGCTCTTTTGAGGCGCCCCAGGTACTGGGCAATAAACCCAAACCTGCCACTTTTAGACGAGAGGGTAGGAGATAACTTTGGTGATAGCACCCTGGGATCACTCTGATATTAATATCTTACTGAACACAGGTACACAGGCTGGCTAAGTATGTTAAATATCCTTTAGTATGTGAATTAAGAATGGAATAGGAAAACCAATTCGATCTGATTGGTTGGTTGATATGTGACATGATAAAAAAGAAAGAAGCGGTTTTGTTGTTTTAACAGTTGAATCTCAAAATTCACATGGGCAGATGAACAAGTAATCACAATAGGACAGATCTGGTGAGCGAAATGGTAGCGGGATGTCTGTACCTTTTAAGACGAGGCGCTCTGGAAGAAACAATTCTCACAAACACTCGATGTTCACTATTCCATGCCATGATGGCAACTGAAACGGCGTGGCTGCTGTTACTGCTCAATGATATATATCTCACCCATTCACCACTACAAGCACCTGCGCGGCGGTAATTTAAAACCCGGGAGGTCTTATACATGTTGTGTATATAACAAAAAAAAAATGAGGACAATATTCCGAAAAATCCAAATGATACAAATTATCAAACCTCATTTCAAAAATCAAATAAATTGTTTTTGAAAGCGATTTTAAAGCAAAATATACAAATTAGGTATCCCCGTTATAAAAAAAGACATCAATAGTCTTTCGCTGAATTTTTGAGATGAGGCTTGATAATTTATATTATTTGAATTATTCTTTAATTCTTTAATTTTCATCTACACAACGTTTCGGCCGAAGTGCCCTCTAGTCTTCTTAAGGTATTTTTTTGTCGAAAAGTCTGAAAAGAAATACCTGGAGGGTACATCAGCCAAAACGTTGTGTAGATAACATTAAAGATGAGAACAAATGTCCGAATAATCCAAATAATCCAAATCAATAATTCTATGCATAGGGCAGGCAAGCTGGAAGCATGTTTATGGCAGGAAACAGCGGTTGTTTTGGCAACTCAATTTTATGTGGATCCCGGATCAAGATAAACAAG
>JALAJA010001652.1:0-7500 GCA_023376005.1 Doryteuthis pealeii | reverse complement strand
TATCTATCTCTCTGTTCATATTTAACTATCTGTCGATCTATCTATCCATCTAATTCTGTTTATATTAATCTATCTATCTATCTATCTACCTCTGTAATATATATATATATATATATATATTATATATATATATATATATATATTCATTCTATCTATTTATCTATCTATCTTCATATGTATCTATCTTCATATGTATCTATCTATATCTTCTTATATATCTATTTATATCTTCATATGTATCTATCTATTTCTCTCTCTCTCTCTCTCTCTCTCTCTCTCTCTCTCTCTCTCTCAAACCTCGAATATAATTGAATCTTGGCGTGTTATCTTATAACTCGATGTCTCTCCAATGACAGCTTAGCTCTATAATATTTTTGTGCATTCGGTGAGTACAGAATTTCCAGTCTCTGGTTTTCAAAAAAAGTGCGCTGGAAACTTTTGCACACTCCTGATAGAAGAACAACTTGTAGAATATATGGATCAAGCAATAATACAATAAATAAATTGCTTAAGCTGATTTTTTGGCGTAACTGCCTATCTTCAATTTTCTTTCTTTCTTTTCCTCCTCCATTTTTCATCTTTATTTAAACAGCCGAGTTTAATTTTTATTTGCTTTATCTCCACTGAAGATTATTCTATTCCATATCTATATTAGTTCGTATCTTTTTAAAATATATTTCATATAAGTAGATTTTTTGATGAATTTCTGATAGAGTTCAAAAGATGACTGAAAACTGTTTCATGAAATTCCTAAGCCCATTAGAACCCTCCTATTCGGGAAATAAATATCCATACCGGTTGGTTCTCTTTTTCTCTGTGCATGCATTGAAAATTGAATAAGATTTTCCAACTAAACAGCTACTCAATCCATTAGTTCGTTCCTGTCTGAAAATATTCTTTACCGCTGACACTTATACATCTTCAAATTTGATTTACTTTACCTATCCTTTTGAAAAGATTTTTTTGGAAGAAAAAAACAAACCTTATTCCAATTAGCTTACTGTTATATTATCACATACAACATAAGCTTGAATTTATTTCCATCTTCTCTTTGTAGATGGACATAATGCTCAAGCTTGTTATATATGATAATATAACCAGTAAGCTAATTGGGGAGAAGATTCTTCACGAGAATTTTTTCTAAATGATAGCTAAATAGTTGAAGATGTATAAATGTAACAGCAAATAATTGTTTATTAAACCCAATTTTGTTAAAATCATTATGCAGATTATTCCTACATATACTTTGCAAACCTTTATTTATTAGAAATATATAAAACATATTTCAGGAATTTAAATGCATTGATAATATGTTGGTTGCGTAAATGTAACTCAGCTAAACTTTAAGACATCTTAATAAATACGATGCAATTAAGATTGAATAAGATTTTTCATAATCTGACAGAATATACGCAAATCGTGGCGTCAGTAGTGACTTAAATTGATAAACTAAGGAAATCATGACGTCAGTGATGACGTAGTTTCGGTTACAGACATACATTATATAATCTCCATTAAAATACGATTATTATTTAAGATATAACATCGTTCCTATTTCTATTTTGTGTTTTTACGAAACTTGAATTCACCAAGATAAAGCTATATAAGCCATATTTGCTTTCATGACTTTGAAGAACTCAGATGTCAAAGTATTAAATAATTAGACTTGTTGTAGTTTTGCACTATTCACTCTACTACTGGACTCTTGCCTTCTTTTCTTGCTAACTCAGAACAATTGTGTCCATAACATTTTATGTGTCTATTTTTATCATATAATACTATAATCAATGATAATCACCCGCTGTATAATATTTATTGTTATCCAGTAATATATTATATATATATATATATATATTATATATATATATATTTAATTTTGTTCTATGTTTAATACGTTTGCAATCAGCCATACTTGTACAAATTGTATATTTTTCTTTATCCTGTGTGTTAAAAATGTCACTTAAGTTCAAATGGAATCATAAAATCTATCGTCGCTCTTCTCTCTCTTCTCTCTCTCTCAATTGACCCACCTTATCTAAAGACTCAAAATCACCTCTAACATAAAATACTGCTATAGCAATTACAAAAAAAAAAAAAAATAATAATAAATAATCCACCACACATTTAAATCTATTAGAGGGGACTGTGGACTTATACTAAGTTAAAACTTATAATTGACATCCCCACTCTCTTCTCTCTTCTCTTCTCTCTTCTCTCTCTCTCTCTCCTCTCTCTTTGAAAAATCAACCTCACATCGCTTGTAAACGAAACCATGGGTAGCAGCATGGTGGATTGAAACGGCGGAGAACCTCCATAGGTCAACGCGTATATAACAGATGTGGCGGAGGAACCCAGAATGGGTCAACGGCCAGGATAACCAGTTCAGTCCAGGTAACTTGCTCCTCTCTAAGACGCAGCCTATTGATGAGTTAACTCCACAGCTACGAAGATATCTATGACATCGACAACCGAAACTATTCATGACAGTGCAAAAAGTGAAGAATCATGCAGCGTGTGCCTCCTGCAAAACACGCTATCAGCTGAGCTCGACTCTGGCAGTGTCCGATAATTACACACAGACTCTAAATACATCACGCACTAACCACAACATTTTAACAGAAAACAAGGCACATACGAACAGAAGACATAATCTAACCACAGTATTATAAGACAGACATAGAACAAAACCATCAAACCATACTTAGATTAAGAAATCACTGAAGAAGCAACATTTAACGTTAGAACATTAAAAACGATAGGCACTCCCCGAACTTACAGCGTCCGCAGCCGAAAAGAACATAGATATATATGTGTACAAGAACACAGATTTGATCATGGTGATATAGAATTAAAATACCATGAATCTGGAATGGATGGACTTTTGTTGTCAGCATCTGCATGGAAAAACTCCGTAAATGCTCATAGGAGGATAGGAATGCTTCTCAGTCCTCGAGCTCTAAATCACTGAATAGCATAGAAAAAATCCAACCCAGGATCATGAGTGCTACGTTTAATGGCACACCTGCATGACGTAGTCTCGTGTTACAGCCCACAAATGCAGCGATGAAAACAGATATAGAAACATTTTACAATGGGCTATCTCTATGCAGACACCCAAACATAATGTGCTGATCATTGGGGAGACATGAATGCACAGATAGGAAAAACGAACACATAGATTTAGTTACACAACACCTCAAAGAAACGGCGATCTCCTAGCTGAGTTTCCCTAGAGAACGACTCGTTTGCTTACACAAATTCCAAAACGGAAGGGCAAACTATGGACATACACACCAATAACAAACGCTAATAGACTATCTAATAAACAAGAAATGGATAAATAGTGCAATGAACTGCGAGCATACTCTCCTTTGAAGGAGTATCCTCTGACACAGAATAGTCACTGCAAAAATAAGACTAAGCTTGCGTAAATAAAAAGCAACTAGTAGATCTGTACGATATGAATGGTCGACACTTGCCAACAGCGATATATGCAATCGCTACGCTGTCGCAGTAAGAACAGTTCGATTCCCCAGAAAAGCTGAATGCCTCTCACCAAACGAGGAATACGAAAACTTTGTTAGTGAACACTAGAGCAGCAGAGTGCGTACAACGAAATAAGAGCTAAGCACCAGGTTCCCTGGGAGCAGAGAAGTTAGAGAAAAAAGAAATATTACCAAAAAAGCAGCTCAACGTAAAAGTAAACATAACAAATTTTATAACCTTAGAAAGCCAGAATAAACTAACCAAAATACAAAAAAGAAAACAGAAATATACAGCACAAATAAATAACATCAGACATCAGTGGAAGACAGACAGTCACGATTAAGCATGGCAAATAGTAAATGAAATTAGTGATAGAAAAAGTACTCTAGATCAAAGCTAAGGCAACCAACCAGAAAGATAGACTGCAGAATGAAAGACACTCCAGAAACTTCTAGGAAACCCACTAAAATCATGGAAATAATACAAAGATCATAGATAGTCAACTAGACATAAACTGGGGACTTTAACATGAAGAACTAATGAGTATTAAAGAAACTAAAAAGCAGAAAAGCAGCAGGCTTGACGAAATACCCCGAGTATGGAAGTTGGGGAAATTTCAACGACATACTGCTTAGCTATGCAATTGCTGTGTATAGAAAAATAGGATAGATAGATGGACGAAAGGATGCATCCTCCCATTCCAAAAAGGAGACCTAGGAATCGCCAAAAACTAAAGAGGCATAACTCTTACTGCTATGGCACTAAGATATATAATGCCCTTCTCTTAATCGCATCCGACCGAAATAGAGAAAATCCTAAGAAAACCAAAACGGATTTGTAAGAACAGATCCACAACTTCTCAAATCCTGACTATACGACGAATCATAGAGGGGGTCCGAGCAAAAAACTAAAGGCAAGCTACTATTCGTAGATTTTCTAATGCATTTGACTCTATACACAGCGGGGAAAATGGAACAATACTACTAGCATATGGTCCTCCCCAAAGAAACTGTTGCCGCATAATGATGCTCTACAAAGACACTAAAGCAATGGTACGCTCACCTGATGGGCACAGATTTCTTTGACATCACCGCTGTGTTCTGCAGGGAGATACGTTAGCACCATATATATTTTATAATATGCCTAGACTACATACTAGAAAATCATTAGATACCTAAAGAAAAGGTCTCACTAAGGAAAGCAAGAAGCAGGCGATACCGACAAACAGTCACAGATGTAGACTATGCTGATGACCTCGCGCTCCTTGCCGATAGCGACACAGGCTGAGACACTACTAACAGCCTGGAGAAGGCACAAGAACGTCGGCTTCTATGTGAACGCTGATAAAACTGAGTCATGAGCTCAAAAAGCAAGGGGACATCCAACTTTGAGGCAAGCCTCTTAAGTCAGTAGAAAAATTCACATACCTAGGGAGTAATATCTCATCCACAGAAACGATGTTAACACTCGAATAGAAAGGTGGTTGGCCACCAACAAACTATCAGTCATATGAATCCGATCTCCCAACAAGCTAAAGACGCGATTCTTCAGGCTGTGTAGTGTCGGTACTTCTGTATGGCTGTACACTTGGACCCTAACGAAGCGTCTTGAGATAAGCTAGATGGGAGCTGTACGAGAATGCTACGGACGGTCCTGGCTGGGCGGCACATGCGCGCCATGGCTGCTTCACAGTCGTACGTCGTTAACGATCTGTTTGTTTCTCCAGCAGTGAACTGCATGTCTGTTCGTTCTTAGTTTGTGAGCTGGAGGTGGCATGTTGCTCTTTTGTGGGGTGTGCTTCCAGATTAGGACGTCGTAGCTTCTCGTAGTCCTTAGCTTTTTCAAGACGCTTCGTTGGGTCAAGTGGTCAGCCATACAGAAGTACCGACACTACACAGCCTGGAAGAATCGTCTTTAGCTTGTTGGGAGATCGGATTTATATGACTGATAGTTTGTTGGTGGCCAACCATGCTTTCCTATTCGAGTGTTAACATCGTTTTCTGTGGATGAGATATTACTCCCTAGGTATGTGAATTTTTCTACTGACTTAAGAGGCTTGCCGTCAATTGTGGAGATGTCCCCTTGCTTTTTGAAGCTCATGAATCAGTTTTATCAGCGTTCACATAGAGGCCGACGTTTTTGCTGCCTTCTCCAGGCTGTGTAGTAGTGTCTCAGCTGTGTCGCTATCGGCAAGAGCGGAGGTCATCAGCATAGTCTACATCTGTGACTGTTTGTGCGGGTATCGCTGCTTCTTGCTTTCTTAGTGTGAGACCTTTTCTTTAGGGTATCTAATGATGTTCTCAGTATGTAGTCTAGGCATATTATAAATATAATATGGTGCTAACGTATCTCCCTGCAGAACACAGCGGTGATGTAAAGAAATCTGTGTCGCCATCAGGTGAGGCGTACCATTGCTTTAGTGTCTTTGTAGAGCATCATTATGGCGGCACAGTTTTTTTGGGGGACCATATGCTAGTAGTATTTGTTCCTTTTCCCTCTGTGTATAGAGTCAAATGCATTAGAAAATCTACGAAATAGTAGCGTGCCTTTAGTTTTTGCTCGGACCCCCTCTATGATTCGTCGTATAGTCAGGATTTGAGACAGTTGGGATCTGTTTTTACGAAATCCGTTTTGGTTTTTCTTAGGATTTTCTCTATTTCGGGTCGGATGCGATTAAAGAAGGGCATTATATATCTTACTGCATAGCAGTAGAGTTATGCCTCTGTGTTTTGGCGATTCCTAGGTCTCCTTTTTTGGGAATGGGAGGATGCATCCTTTCGTCATCTATCTTCCTATTTTTTCTATAACAGCAATTGCATAGCTAAGCAGTATGTCGTTGAATTTCCCAACTTCCATACTCTGGGGGTATTTCGTCAAGGCCTGCTGCTTTTCTGCTTTTAGTTTCTTTAATACTCATTGAGTTCTTCAGTTGTAAAGTCCCCCAGTTTTATGTCTAGTTGACTATCTATGATCTTTGGGTATTATTTTCCATGATTTTAGGTGGGTTTCCTAGAAGTTTCTGGAAGTGTCTTTCCATTTCTGCAGTTATCTTTCTGGTTGGTTGCCTTAGCTTTGATCTAGAAGTACTTTTTCTATCACTAATTTCATTTACTATTTGCATGCTTAATCGTGACTGTCTGTCTTCCACTGATTGTCTGATGTTATTTATTGTGCTTGTAGTATTTCTGTTTGTTCTTTTTTGTATGTTTTGGTTTTAGTTTTCTGGGCTTTCTAGGTTATATAAATTTGTGTTAGTTGGGTTTCTTTATTACGTTGAGCTGCTTTTTTGGTAATATTTCTTTTTTCTCTAACTTCTTCTGCTCCCAGGGAACCTGGTGCTTAGCTCTTATTTACGTTGGTACGCACTCTGCTGCTGCTTTAGGTGTCACTAACAAAGTTTTCGTATTCCTCGTTTGGGTGAGAGGCATTCAGCTGTTTTCTGAGGATATCGAACTGTTTCTTACTGCGACAGCGTAGCGATTGCATATATCGCTGTTTGGCAAGTGTCGACCATTCATTCGTACAGATCTACTAGTTGCTTTTTATTTTTACGCAAGCTTAGTCTTATTTTTGCAGTGACTATTCGTGGTCAGAGGATACTCCTTCAAAGGAGGAGTATGCTTCGCAGTTCATTGCACTATTTATCCATTTCTTGTTTATTAGGATAGTCTATTAGCGTTTGTGTATTGGGTGTGTGTATGTCCATATTTGCCCTTCCGTTTTTGGAATTTGGTGTTTAAGCAAACGAGTCTGTTCTCTAGGGAAACTCAGCTAGGAGATGCGTTTCGTTTGAGGTGTTGTGTAAACTAAATCTATTGTGTTGTTTTCCTATCTGTGCATTCATTGTCTCCCCAATGATCAGACATTATGTTTGGGGGTGTCTGCATAGCGAGGATAGCCATTGTAAAATGTTTTATATCTGTTTTCATCGCTGCATTTGTGGGCTGTAACACGAGACTACGGTCATGCAGGGTTGCATTAAACGTAGCACTCATGATCTGGGTTGGATTTTTT
>JALAJA010001651.1:0-20496 GCA_023376005.1 Doryteuthis pealeii | reverse complement strand
AAAAAGAAAGAAGGAAGAAAGAAATTGGAGTGAAGAAAGAAAGAAAAGAAAGAAGAAAGAAAGAATTGGAGTGAAGAAAAGAAAGAAATTGGAGTGAAGAAAGAAAGAGAAAGAAAGAAATTGGAGTGAAGAAAGAAAGAAAGAAAGAAAAGAAAAAATTTGGAGTGAAGAAAGAAAAGAAAGAAAGAAAGAAATTGGAGTGAAGAAAGAAGGAAAGAAATTGGAGTGAAGAAGAAAGAAAGAAGAAAGAAATTGGAGTGAAGAAAGAAAGAAATGGAAAGAAAAGAAAGAAAGAAAGAAAGAAGAAAGAAAGAATTGGAGTGAAGAAAGAAAGAAAGAAATTGAGTGAAGAAGAAGAAAGAAAGAAAGAAAGAAAGAAATTGAGTGAAGAAAAAGAAAGAAATTGGAGTGAAGAAGAAAGAAAGAAAGAAAGAAAGAAGAAAGAAATTGGAAAGAAAGAAGAAATTTGGAGTGAGAAAGAAAGAAAGAAAAAAGAGAAAGAAAGAAAGAAAGAATTGGAGTGAAGAAAGAAAGAAAGAAATTGGGTGAAGAAAAGAAAGAAAGAAAGAAGAAAGAAGAAGAAAGTGAAGAAAGAAAGAAAGAAATTGGAGTGAAGAAAGAAAGAAAGAAAGAAAGAAAAGAAAAGAAAAAATTGGAGTGAAGAAAGAAAGAAAGAATTGGAGTGAAGAAAAGAAAGAAAGAAAGAAAGAAAGAAATTGGAGTGAAGAAGAAAGAAAGAAATTGGAAAGAAAGAAAGAAAGAAGAAAGAAAGAAAGAAGAAAGAAAGAAATTGGAGTGAAGAAAAGAAGAAAGAAAAAAGAAAGAAAGAAAGAAAGAAAGAAAGAAAGAAAAGAAATTGGAAGGAAGAAAGAAGAAAGAAAGAAGAGAAGAAGAAAAAAAGAAAGAAAGAAAGAAATTGGATGGCAAAGAAAGAAAGAAATTGAAAGAAAGAAGAAAGAAAGAAAGAATTGGAGTGAAGAAAGAAAGAAGAAATTGGAGGTGAAGAAAAAGAAAGAAAGGAAAGAAAGAAATTGGAATGAAGAAAGAAGAAAGAAATTGGAGTGAAGAAAGAAAGAAAAGAAAGAAAGAAAGAAATTGGAGTGAAGAAAAAGAAAGAAAGAAAGAAGCGAAATGAAGAAATAGCAAAAACATCACGCAACCAGTCTCTCTGGTGATTTGAATGTTGAAAAAATGTCTGTCAACTAATGAAGTCAATCCTCCATTAAGATCTGAATTCAATTAACAAATGTTAACGTCTCTTTTGTTTGTCATTTGCTGATTACAAATTGCATTGTGGACACAATGTGGACACGCACGTCAAAAAAAGGGGGACTCCTTTCCTTGACGACAGTAAAATTCAGAGCTGAATGAGTGAAAAAAGGTAGGGTCAACGACAAAAAGGCACCGGGTGGAAGGAAAGTTTGTTTACAAAGGAATCTTCTCTCTCTCTCTCTCTCTCTCTCTCTCTCTCTCTCTCTCTCTCTCTCTCTCTCTCTCTGTGCAAAGATTAACCATAAAAAATAATTGTACCTCCACCACCACAAGTATTATTATTATTATTAATTATATATTATTATTAGCAAAATAAAAAGACACCCTCCGGGCGATGTAAAAATAATTTTTGAAAAATATTGCCTGAGGGGATGGGAGTTGAAAATTCAGTGTCATAGAGTGTGTACCATAAGTATGTAAATCGTCAAATTTATTAAAGGAGTAAAAAAAAAAAGAAAAAAAAGAAAGAAAGACAATTTAAAATGGAAACAGTTCCGATAACTTTAAATATTATATATTAGAATAAAACAATCTATATATAAATATATAAGGCCGGGAATCTATTTATTGAAACAATGAGGATTGTCTAACGTTGCATGCTCACATTTTGAGTATATTTATTCTATGTTATGACGTTGGGTAATGTGACGTAGGCAGTGACGTAAGCAGTGACGCAGTTTTTGTTACAGACAAAACCCGGAAGTGAATCTCCATTATTAATAGATTATTACTACTAGTAGTAGTAGTAGTAGTTTTTCACACCAGCGTTAGCTGATGGTATTTCACTGGAGTCTGGGTGACAACAAGTCTCCTCAGGTCTCCAGGACTCTTCTGATGATTTCAAATTATTATTTTCACTCCTTTTGAGTTTTTCACATCAGCGTTAGCTGATGGTATTTTACTGAAGGCTGAGTGACTACAAATCTCCTCGGGTCTCCATGACTCTTCTGAGTATTCTAGCCGATTGCAGCAATGCACTACTCTAGATGTTCTCAATTCTTCCTCTGATTTCCAGATCCTCCAGTCTTTTTTCCAAGTTTATTGGGACCGTTCCAAGTGCACCAACTACAATTGGGATCACTTTCACTCTCATATTCCACAGCTTTTTCAATTCTCTAGCAAGGTCCGGGTATTTATCCATCATTTCATTTTCCTTCAGCTTCACCCGTGATCTGCTGGAACCATCAGTTGACACATTTTTTTAATCAACACTAGGACTAGTCTCCTGGCTGGATAGGTTGAGCCGTCTTTATCTCAAAGTCCCAGAGAATTTTATGCGTTTCATTCTCAAGAACAGATTCTGGTTTATGTATGTACCATTTTGTTGTATGGTCAAAATTTATTTCTAGCATAATTCCCAATGGATCACCTTCCCACCCAGTCGTGCCTAGCTTTATATTTCGTTGTGCTAGTTTGCTACATTCACTTAATACATGGTTTACAGTCTCATCTCTGTCACCGCACAGTCTACATTTACTGTTTTGTTGTGTATTATCAATTTTTGCTTTGATATATTTATTCTTATGGCATTATTTTGTGCAGCAATTATCAGTGATTCAGTTTCTCTCTTGAGGTCTCCTCTTCTTAACCATGTCCAAGTCTTTTTCATGTGCAGCCTTTCCGAAGAACGACTTGCTTTTTTGAAGCCAGCTTACGGAAGGGCCGGTGACGCGTAACGTCAAACTACTCTATCAAGAGACACTTCTTACTAGAGACAGATAAGTTTCGCAAAGCATTATTTTGCAACCAAAACCTCTTACACCTTACGCCTTTAATTGTAACACATTTGTAAACTTCACACATTTTGTATCTCACAAGTTACATATTGTATATTGTTGTATATGCAAGTTGTTTGATAAATGTATCGTTTTTTTATAAAACCTTGAGTTGTGCTCGTTACCTGTTACCTTTATTCTTTATCTTTATCTATTAACAGCAAATTTTTCTATATTTTTTTCTTCAAGTGAAGTTTATAGTGTCCCCGATTTGGTTGGTCTTTCACTGGAGTCTGAGTGAAAACAAGTTTCCTCTCGGGTCTCCATGATTCTTCTGAGTTTTCTAGCCGATCTCGACAATGCTCTTGTCTGGATAGCTCGATTCTTCCTCTGATTTTCAATTCCTTCAGTCTATTTGTTTGGTTATAGATCTCTGGCAAGGTCTAAGTATTTGTTTTATCTTTGGTTTTCTTTCACTTTCATTCTGTAATTCACCGAACGTCAAAATCCACCAGTTAAAAGTTCTATGTTTCTTGTTCATTAACACTGTAGTGGCTGACTACAGAGACTGAACTCGCAACCTCTTGATCGCGAGTGGTGGCTCCTAATTTAAGGAAATCTCGCCCTGTAATTGTCTTGGCGCGTATGCAAATTTCGCACAGATCGAGCAGCCCTAAGCGTAATTGGCCCGGATGTAAGATCTTGGGTGAGTGAAGTGGTCCGTCAATTATTATTTAAGGTCTACCTTCCCACACACTGGGCAGTTTTGTTTCATCTTCCTTATCGCAAATTTGGGTTATCTGCCCCTCAACCGGAAGTCCGCAAATAGGGGGCAGAGATAGAACCCTAAAAATCATCAGAACAGAATCCGCAGGCACTGAGATCAGATCAGTTTTTTGCAGCGTCCGAATTAAGGTCAGCATCTTCAGTCTAGGCACCCACAGGGGTAAGACCTGACAACTCAACAGACTACTGCAACAAGAACGAAGCACATCTTCAAAATTGTCAAAAAGGCCGAGGTGTCCTGACGTCACTAAGCAAGACCTTTGTCAGCCGCTCACCGGCTATCTATTTGAATCTGTACAAAGCTATGTGGCGGCCACACTTGGAGTTTGCATCACCGGTCTGGAAACCCTATCTTGCTCAGAATATTAACCTCCTAGAAACTGTACAGAGACGTGCAACCAAACGAATACCCTCATCAGGCATCTACCATACTCTGAACGTCTCGCAGCCCTGGAATGGATTCGCTGAAATTTGGCGTCTGGCAACTGATCTGGTAAACGCTCATAAGGTCATTAATCATCTTAACAACAGCAACCTTGAGCATCTTTTTTTATCTCCATCTTTCTAATTTACGTGGGCATGCCTACAAAGTCAGAAACAGCACTGCTTCACGTGACTTCGGAAACATTTTTTCACGATCAGAATTGCGGAGACATGGAATAAACTGCCCGCGTCTGTTGTAGGCTGCCGAAGCACTGAGGTCTTTCAAAGCCTCCATGCTTCCTGGTAGTCCGCCGACACTATTACAGAATACAATTCTACAGAGCTAAGTACCTTTTGTCTCTTACATTATAATATTTCCGCCGAGCGAACGTCTTCGGAACTTTACTATGAACTTTACGAACTCTTAACACAAACACTTTGAACACTTAACTTACACTTCATATATTGCACCAATAAAAGTTATTAACCCGAATATATAAATATATCGCCTGTGTATCTTTCCTTTATAACAGTAATACCTACAGTCTTATTAGTCTTACTGTTATTTCTGTTATCCTTACCAGACAGAGACGTGCATCGGACTGGACTCATGTCCATCATAGTCGTATCAACACAATCTTTATGTACTGCATCAATTCTATATGTTATATAGCGGCTTCAAATTCACGCTGCTAAATCGTGTATCTGTATACGTTTGCAGGTATGTATGGTATATCGAAGTATGTAGTGACGTTTATGAAATTCAACACATGCTGTATAGTAGGAGTTTTGACTTTCTTCTTCTCGGCTGTACGTTAGTGGGGTGGCGAGCGTTGACAATGGGAACTGCCAAGTGTTGACGATGACTGGCGATGTTGAGGTAAAGGGATGGCTGGTGGTGTCTCACCACCCTTGACCACAACGGACCGTGTCGACGGTCGCTCCTTGTGCTCTGTCCGCCGTCTGCTGTCTGGCTGTCTAACTGATCTGGGATCCCTGCTTTCCTTTTATATATATCAAACGCCTACGCGTTTTCTTTTGTTATTTTTATCAGGAGCAGACAAATCTATTTCCGAACTTATGTTACCCATCTCTTTCTTTGTTCGCTTATACCCGGAAAAGTCCTTTGTTACTCTTTTCGTCTTCTCCCTGCCTCGATCCAACAGAAGATCCTATTTCCGTTTTCACTTTTTTTTAAATATCTTCAATATACAACAAATCTTCAATGTTTACGAGACCTCTTCCTCCTTCTTTTCTTGGTGCATATAGTAGTCTGCCTATATCACTCTCGGGTGGGATGCTTGCGCATTAATCATAAGTTTTCTTGTCGAAGTTCCACTTTTGGTCCATTTTAAAAATGGTCAGCGTATTTTTACAAGATGGACAGCCAAGTGTTTATTCCCAGGACGAGGTTTTCTTGGACGATTTGGAGGTCTCATTTTGTAACCAGAGGGTGGTTGCAAGATGATAACGTGTTGTACAATTAAAGAACACGAGTATCTTATTATTTACTAAAGCTAAGCGAATCAACTTTTGTTTTCCTTATTTTACTGTTAGTTTAATGACATTAAGTTATACTAATTTATTTAGACCATATGACCTTTAGGACCCATCGCGATCTCGAGAGGTCTCTACGCAAGGCAGCGCACTTTTCTCATTTTGACACGTTGCGTCAAAATCCGGTTGTTTGTTAGAGGTTAGGGTTAGGGTTAGGGATTAGTTTTATAATTTGAAAAAAATATGTCAAAATCGTCTGTTATAACATTAACCGGATTTGTGACGTTGTAAATTTTTTTAAAATGTCCCCAGGAATCGAGATCGCAAAATGGGTGCCTAAGATGCATATGGTCCATTTTTCTACTTTTAGGATTGGGGTTATGTTTGAAAAAAATCCATTTCAATTGGTTCTAATTAGTCGTAATTTGTAATTATTCAAAACCTGACCCGTCGCTGTCTATACATTATACATAACTCTCTTTTTACTCTCTATATGCCTGTGAGAGGGGGGAGTGCATGATCAAATAAAAACAGACCAGTCTTTCACTTTCACTTTCTCTCTCATCACTTTCCCCCTCTCTCTGATGTAAGCTTCTGATTACCTCCTCAATATATTATGTTATTTTCTCAATGAAAGTACACAGAGTGAAACGGATTTGTATGTTAAGTTTCTCAAGCTGACAACCCGGCCAACATTTTGGCTTTTATAGATTTAAATGATGTCAAAGTTTCCTTTCTTAGAATCTTACAAAATGATACTAATGTTTTTTGTTGTTTGTTGTTGCTTTTTTCTTTTTTTTCTTCGGTCGTTTTTTTTTTTGTTTTTTTTTTTTTAATTCAATTCGCTTTGGCAAACTCACTTTTCCGTAATCCCAATTATATACACAAATGTCAATGGGTGGCCCCAACTGGTCACGTTTTGTCTAGTTAAATATATATATATATATAAATATATATATATATATAATATTATGTGTTTTTCTATTTTTATAAATGTTTGCTGTGTTATGCAAATATCTTTAAAATCTAAATGACAATGAAGAAGAACGGGTGAATCATATTTCATTAGTATTCGTTTGTGTGAAAAAAAAGTTCCTTGCGTTCTTAAAAAATGAAATCGAGACTGAATAGTGAATGCATAGTTAAAAACGTTCTCCTCGCTCTCCTCTCTCCCCCTCTCTCTCTCTCTCTCTTCTTTCTCTCTCTCTCTCCCACCTCTCTTTCTCTCTCCACTCTCCTTCTCCCCTTCCCTCACCTCTCTATCCCCTCCCATCTCTCTCCACCCTCTCTGTCTGTCTGTCTGTCTGTCTGTCTCATTCACTTTCTTCTCCAACCTTTTATACGACGCTAATAATCTAATACACAGATTTATATGGCCACTCGTTTTCGTAGCTGCTCTTTAACTTGTTCCATCTCTCTCTCTCTCTCTCTCTCTCTCCTCTCTCTCTCTCTCTCTCTCTCTCACACCTATCTTTCTCTCTCCCCCCCCCGCCTCTCTTTCCTCCATCCCCCTCTCTATCCCCTCTCCCTCCCTCCCCCCTGTCTTTGTCTCTCTCCCCTCTGAGACTCCCTCCTCTTCCCACTCCCTCTCTTTCTCTCTCCCTCCCCTCCCCTCTCTCCCCACCCCTCTCCTCCTCTCTCTCTTCTCTCCTCCCCTCTCCCACCTTTCTATCCATCTCTCCCTCCCCTTGTCTCTGTCTCTGTCCCCTCTGTTCCCACCTCCCTCCCCTCTCTCTCCCTCCCATTCCTCTCTCCTCCCTCCCTGTCTCTCTCCAAACCCTCCTCCCTCTGTCTCTCTCCCCTCTAACTCCCTCTCATCTCCCACCATCCCTCCCTCCTCTCTATCCCCCCTCTTCCTCCCCTCACCCCTCCCCCTCTGCCTGTCCGTCTGTCTGTCTGTCTTGTCTGTGCTGTTTCGTCTCTCTGTCTCTATGTTAGAATCGAATGAATCGAGACATGAAAGTAGGTGAAGAGTACATACTGCAGATGCAGTTTGAAAACTAAGTATCCCCGTGGTTCGCGAGGAAACTAAGAACGCTCAGCCTGACCACTTTAAGATAATATATGATGGAAAATTGCCGTAACCTTGTCTGGGAATTGTATGAATCTACTGCTCCGCTCTAGGCGTAAGAATGATAAATTAGTAGGAGTGAGCAGAACTGGGCTCATGTGGAAACTTGGTTAGGCAGAACGGGAGGATAGGCTAAATAGGGAAAAGACTTCTGAATTGAAACTGTTTAGTGCTCCGGGCTTAGAAATTGCCTTGAGTGGTCTACGATCCTGGCTTGTGCGAGGGGTTGTAGTACTAGTGTATATCGTGATGGGAAATTGTTAGGGGTTATCAAGAGAGCAATAGGGGTCGGGCCAATCAATAATACGGTGCTAGATTTGAACGAATGACAGGCGCAAGGGTTGATGCGGCAGCGAGGAGGCTCTCCGGACCGTGCCGTCTAGCAAAGTAAGGGCAAAGTGGAGTGGTTGCATGTCAATGGATGTACTCAGGTATGAGCAGAGAATTCCACCCTTAGCATTAAGGGTACCACCCGGACCGGTCAAACAGGTGGCGCATTGCAGTCGGATGCATTCTAATCACGCCACGAAAGTCGTGGCCTGGTCAAAGTGCAATACGGGGGGTGGAAGGGCGCAGCCTAGGGGGTAGCGTCAGCACCGCTTCGCTTATCCCCCATTGCACTTCGTGCCCACGCCCTGAGGATGAATCACTGGGACACCATAAACTGTTAGGAAGAGGAGACGAAACTATTCATTGCTCACTTGTTTAATGAAAAGCACGGAAATTTTGGTTATGTTTAATCTAATATATAATCCCTCATTACAATGGTTATTTCGGAATGACAATACAACACGCATTTGTTTGAACACGAAAAAGTATCGATATAATGTGTTCTTAAGGATGAGACAAATTAAAGTCGATTTGTCAAATAATTCGCGTTGGTCAGAGCCATTTATGGTTAGGCGAATTGATAATGGTACCTAATGGTATTGAGTTAGCCATTAGATAGAAGTTATAGGAACAAGACTTTGGAGAGCACGTAATTTGCATTTGGTCGTTTTTTTGCTGTTTTTTCCCCAACGAGATCCATCGAATAGGAAGTATTTAAAAACACTCTATTTGACAGTAGGAAGCGCGTGGTGTGAGGTATGGTCTTAAGTTCCGATGGGAAATGGACCTCGTGCCGCTCGCCAGACGTCAAATCCCTGGGACCGTGTTCTAATTTGCATGTTACATGCTTAGGCTACTAGCACGCCTTGGGGAATATGGTACAATCTGACTCGATCTCGCAACTATGGTAAATATGCAAGGGCAGACTTGGGGTTAGTGTCTAACCATGGGCTAGGTGAACTACAGTCGTAGGAGAAGTAAACATCTGAATGTCCAAACCTGTTGAAGCTCCGCTTAAGAAAATTGACCTTTGTGTCACACCTCGTGCTGTGCGAGGGGTTGGTAAATATATAGTCACCTGAGCTATGTAGGGCTGCACCGTTCTGCGCGGGCAGAGTGACCTGATACTTTCCATATCACCGGCAAGATCTCCAAACGGAGCCTCACTATCTAGATATATGTTTATTGAGTCACTGTCATCCCACCGTGAAGCACGCCACTTTGGGGGGGGGAGCATCATAGAAGAGCGAGTGATTTTTTTAAAAAAATCCGTCACACGAACAAACGCACGTTATTCTCACTACAAGTTTCACTAACAACAGGTTCACACAGTCACGCAGTCTTAAGAATAAGTAAATAAGCGTGGTGGAAGTTCTCAGCAACAAGACGACTACATTCTTCTATAAAAAGAGGTTTTGGAGTGCCATTATAGTTATTTACTAGTTGCTTAGATGTGGACAGGCCAGAAGTACTGGGGCCCAGTGAGCATCGAACTCACTAACAATGATCTCGACCATGTAGCTTACTAACCATTACACCACATAAGGGGTTATTTCCTATAATTCTACATGATCCAAAGGGGAATACATCGTTGACTGTATTTTTAATGTTTATTATCATATGACCTTTAGGCACCCTTTTTGCGCATCTCGGTTTCGTGAGGACAATATATTTTCATTTACACCGTTTAAAATCCGGTTGTTTGTGTCTAAAAACAACCTGATTATTAGAGTGGTTTTTTTTTTAATTTAAACTAGCCCCATTACCTCCTCTAACCCTACACTAACACCTCACCCTAACCCTAAACAAACAACTGATTTTGACGTGTGTAAAACGAAACACGGTCCTTATAATCGAGATCGCAAAGAGGGTGCCCTAAAGGGTCTAAGTCATTTATTTTCCTATTAAATTAACCAAACCCCCCTAAACCCTAACGACCAATTCCCTTCTTTTTCCTAGCAGATCAATAATAAATTTTTCAAATATTTATCACGATCCAGGTGGTCTGCCTTGTTATGTTAGACATCTCATGTCATAATGTAATATAGTTATTCTACTGATTTATGGCTTAGATGTGGCAACAGACCAGAAAGTATTGAGCCCCGCTCGAGAATATCGAACTCATTAAGACATGGGTCTGCGAATCTTATCTTGCTAACATTATAACCACGTGAGGTGCCAGAGTATTTACTAAAGTGCTTAAGCTTAGATGTGGCACATTGAGGGCCAAAGTATTTGAGGCGCCCAGTGAGAATCGAACTCAGAACAATTTGGTCTGAGAATCTATCTTGCTAACGATTACATCACGCAAGGTGTCCAATGATGTGGTATGTATAGCTCAGCTGGTATAACAGCAGTCTTGAAAACAAGTGGCGCCCGCAAGGTCGATACAAAAAAAATAAGTTTTAGAATTATCTCGGCCGCCTGAAACTTGCGCCAAAATTCAAACTGGAAAACAGTTCGTGTTATGTTGTCTACAACGTATCGTGGAGATTTATTATTAAGTTTTTCATCATTAAGGTAAAAAAATTTTGTTTAATTTATTTTATTATCGCTTTTGTTGTTAATTATTATTTATATTTGTTTAAATTTCTTGTAACCGATTTTTTGTTTAATCAATAAAATCAAAAGTTAGTAATTGTTTGTTTTCTTTAGTCAATAAATTTACTATAACGAACAGAAATCCGTTAGAAAATATGTTGAAAAAAAAATTGAAAATTACAATGATCCTCATTAATTATTATTTATTACATTTTATAATGGTACACTGGTGGAATTGAAAGGCGTAACTTTTTACACAGTCTACCCGGACAGATGTTATGGAATAAAGAAACGAAGTCCAATGTATTTTTAATTTCGATAGCTAGTTTGCCGGCTTCTGGTAAAATAAAACAAGCATTGCTTTTAGACATTATGTTAACCGGTCACTAATTAAAAGACCACAAGATATTTTGCCAGCAATATATTTTGAAATAATCTTCATTTTGAAGTTTCATAAAAATAAACGACAAGCATTTGATTATAGTTGCATAGATTTTAAGTGTATAATAAAAAGTGGTATAACTGAATACTAGCAACAACTTTTGATTTTTTTTAAAATCTTGAAATGATTGAATCAAATGCTGTCGTTTATTTTTTATAGGAAACTTCTAAAATGAAGATAGTTCAAATATAATTTGTGGCAAAATATCTTGTGGTCTTTTGAATTAGGACCGGTAAAATAGTCTAAAAGCATGCTTGTTTATTTTAACCGAGCCGCAAACTAGGCCTATTTGCGAAAATTAGAAAATACATTGACTTCGTTTCATATTCCAACTAACATCTGTCCGGTAGACTGTGGTAAAAGAGTTTTACGCCCTTGTCATCACAGTTTACGCATTATAAAATGTAATTAATAATAATTAATGAGGATCATGTTAATTTGTTTAATTTTTTTCAACATATTTTTCTAACGGTCTGTTCGATTAGTAAATTTTATTGACCTAAAGAAAACAAAACAAATTCTAAACTTTGATTTTATGATTAAACAAAAATCGGTTTACAAGAAATTTTAAACAAAATATAAATAATAATAACTCGATAATAAAATAAATTAAACAATTTTTTTTACCTTAATTGATTGAAAATAATAATAAATCTCCAATACGTTGTAGACAAATAAACGAACGTTTTCAGTGCAATTTGCCGCAGTCAGGGGAGATGATTCTAATACTTTAATTTTTTTTGTTACTTGGGGGCGCCACTTGTTTTCAAGACTGCTGTTATGACCAGCTGAGGCTATACATCACAATCGGACACGCTTGCGTGATGTAATCCAAGATAGATTCGCACAAGTTGTTCGTGAGTTCGATTCTCACTGGGCGCTCAATACTTCTTGGCCTTGTGCACATCTAAGCTAGCTTTAGTAAATAACTCTGGGCACCTCACGTGGTATAATGTTTAGCAAGATAGATTCGCAGACCATCTTATGAGTTCGATTCTCACCTGGGTGCTCAATACTTCGGTCTTGTGCCACATCTAAGCAAAGCTAGTAAATAACTATATTACATTATGACATGAATGTCCTAACATAAACAAAGGGGAACCACTCTTGACTGATAAATTATTTAAAAAAAATTTATTATTGATCTGCTAGGAAAAAGAAGGCGGATTGGGGTTAGGGTTAGGGTAGGGTGTTAGGGTTAATTTAATAGGAATAAATGGACTAATGACCTTAGGCACCTCTTTTTGCGATCCGATTTTATAATGGACGTGTTTTCTTTTACCGTCAAATCCAGTTGTTTGTTAGGGGGTTAGGTTACGGTTAGGGTTAGGTGGTTAGGGGAAAGGGGCCTAGTTTTATAATTAAAAAAACCTTAATAATCCAGTTGTTTGTTAAGACACAAACAACCGGATTTACGGTGTAAATGAAAAAATATGTCCTCACGAGAACGAGATCGCAAAAGGGGTTGCCTAAGGTCTATGGTTCAAATAAATAAAAATTTATCAGTCAGAGGTATTCCCCTTTGATCTGTTAGACTTATAGAAATACCCCTTATGTGTGTAATGGTTAGTAAGGCTACATTAGACAGATGTCATTGTTAGTGGAGTTCGATCTCACTGTGTGCCCAGTACTTCCTGGCTTGTGTCCACATCTAAGCAAATCTTAGTAAAATTAATATAGCAATGGCACGCGCCAAAACGCGTCTAAGTTATTAGAAGGAAATGTGTTTCTATGGCTGAGAGACATTGTTCACACAGAACGGTAACTTACGTGTCTTAAGACCGTGACAGTGTGTGAACTGTTTGTTAGTGAAATACAATGTGACAAAAGTGGGTGTTCGGGATATGACAGTGAACTCAAATAAACTATATCCCCAGTTTTGGAGGGTGTGAAGTATCCAGGTTCACTCTGACCACGGAGTGGTCGTACCTGTTAGAGTCCCATCTAAGGTCAAATGCACAAGCCGATGTAACACAAGGTCAAATTCTTAAGCGGAGTTCAACGGTTTGAATTCAGAGTCCCTAGACTGGTTACTACCCATGGTTAAAGAACCCTCTGCCTGCTATTTACCCATAGCTGGAGGATGAGTCAGATTGATACCTTCCCGGGTATTAGTGCTAAGTGAAATGCCAATTAGCACGTCCAGGATTTGAACTCTGGGCGACGAGTCCATTTCCATGACTTTAACCCATTACACACGCGCTTCCTACATGTCAAATAGATGTTTTTAAAATATTCCTATTCGATGGGATCGTTTGGGGGAAAAAAAGCAAAAAAAGCAAAATGAAAATTACGTGGTCCAAAAGTCTTGTCACTATAACTTTCTATAATGGTAATCTAAACAATTAGTTACATAAATTCCTAACCATAAAATGTGCTTGCGCATTATTTGAAATGGATTTAATTGTTATTAAGAACACATTTTAATGATATTTTCGTGTTAAAACATGCTGTTGTATTGATTCGAAATACCATTGTTAAATGAAGGATAATAATTAGATTAAATAAAAATTTGTTTTATTAACAAGTGAGCAATGATAGTTTCGTCTCCTCTTCTAACATTATGGGTCAGTGATTCACCTCAGGGGGTGGGACGAAGTGCAATGGGGGAAAGCGAAGTCTGACGTACCCTAGACTGCGCTTCCCCATTGCACTTTGTCGGCTGGGGCTGTAGAATGCATCGACTGCAAATGGGGCCACCTGTTGACCGTGGGTGTGACCCCTAATGCTTAAGGGTGGAATTCTGATGACTGAGTAATCCATGACATGCAACACTCCACTTTGGCCCTTACTTGGGCTAGACGGGCGGTCGGAGAGGCCCTCGCTGCGATCAATTGGCTGGTCATGTCAGTTCTAGCACCTATATGATTGGCCCGACCCTATTGCTCTTATGATAACCCCTAAAAATTTTCATCATATACATATATCTACCAACCCTCCGCACAAGCAGGATGTGACACAAGGTCAATTTCTTAAGCGGAGTTAAACAGGTTTAATTCAGAGTTTTCCTTCTCCTAATCGGTTGCCTAACCAAGTTTAAAGAGCCCAGTCTGCCCTACTATTTATCCATAGCTAGAGGGAGAGTAGGATTCATACCTTTCCCAAGGGTTATTAGGAATTTCATCATATATGTCTAAAAGGTGGTGGCTGAGGGTCTTAGTGTCTGGGTATTATGTTAAACTGCGTCTGAGTATGTATTTACTATTCAGTCTCGATTTCATTCGTCTAAAAAATGAGAGAGAGAGAAACAGACAGACAGACAGACAGACAGAGAGACAGAGAGGGGAGGGGAGGGGAGGAAGAGGGGGATAGAGAGGGAGGGAGGGGATGTGGGAGAGAGAGGGAGTTAGAGAGGGAGAGAGACAGAGGGAGGGGAGGGTGGAGAGAAGAGGAGGGAGGGAGAGGGATGGGAGGGAGAGAGAGGGGAGGAGGTGGGAGACAGAGGGGACAGAGACAGAGACAGAGGGAGGGAGAGAGTGGATAAAAGGTGGAGAGAGGGAGGGAGAGAGAGAGAGAGGGGAGGAGAGGGGTGGGAGAGAGAGGGGGAGGGAGGGAGGAGAGAAAGAGAGGGAGTGGGAGAGAGGGAGGGAGTTAGAGGGGAGAGAGACAAAGACAGAGGGGGGAGGGAGGGAGAGGGGGATAGAGAGGGGGATGGGGAAGAGAGGCGGGGGGAGGGAGAGAGAAAGATAGGTGTGAGAGAGAGGAGAGAGAGAGAGGAGAGAGAGAGAGAGAAGAGAGAGATGGACAAGTTAAGAGCAGCTACGAAAAGAGTGGGCCATATAAATCTGTGTATTAGATTATTAGACGTCTGTATAAAAGGTTGGAGAAGAGTGAATGAGACAGACAGACAGACAGACAGACAGAGAGGGTGGAGAGAGATGGAGAGGGGGATAGAGAGGTGAGGGAAGGGGGAGAAGGAGAGTGGGAGAGAGAAAGAGAGGTGGGGAGAGAGAGAAGAAAGAAAGAGAGAGAGAGAGAGAGGGGAGAGAGTGAGAGCGAGAGAGAACAGTTTTTAACTATGCATTCACTTTCAGTCTCGATTTCATTTTTTAAGACG
This sequence comes from Doryteuthis pealeii, assembly GCA_023376005.1. NCBI lineage: Eukaryota > Metazoa > Mollusca > Cephalopoda > Myopsida > Loliginidae > Doryteuthis > Doryteuthis pealeii. The sequence continues at coordinate 5,362 of JALAJA010001651.1, read as the reverse complement.
CAAGGAACCTTTTTTTTTTTCACACAACGAATACTAAATGAAATATGATTCACCGTTCTTCTTCATTGTCATTTAGATTTTAAAGATATTTGCATAACACAGACAAACATTTATAAAATATGAAAAAACACATAATATATTATATAATATATATATATCATATATATATATAATTATATTAACTAGACAAAACGTGACCAGTTGGGGACACCATTGACATTTGTGTATATGTAATTGGGATTACGGAAAAGTGAGTTTGCAAAGCGAATTGAATTAAAAAAAAAAAAAAAAAAACGACCGAAGAAAAAAAAAGGAAAAAGAGCACAACAAACAAACAAAAACATAGTATCAATTTTGTAAGATTCTAAGAAGGGAAACTTTTGACATCATTTAATCTATTAAAGCCAAAATGTTTGGCCGGGTTGTCAGCTTGAGAAACTTACAACAAATCCGTTTCACTCTGTGTACTTTCATTGAGAAAACTAAACATATATATTGAGGAGGTAATCAAGATATACATAGGAGGGGGAAAGTGATGAGCAGAAAAGTGAAGTGAAAGACTGGTCTGTTTTTTGATTTAATTGCACTCCCCTTCACAGGCATATAGAGAGTAAAAAAGAGAGTTATGTATAATGTATAGACAGCGACGGGTCAGGTTTTGATTTAATTACAAATTAACGACTAATTAGAACCAATTGAAATGGGATTTTTTTTCAAACATGACCCCAAATCCTAAAGTAAGAAATAATTGGAGGCGCATATGACTTTAGGCACCCACATTTTGCGATCTCGATTCCTGGGGACATTTAAAAAAACTTTTACAACGTCAAAATCCGGTTAATCGTGTTAACAGACGATTTTGACATATTTTTTTTCAAAATTATAAAAAACTAATCCTAACCCTAACCTAACGTCTAACAACCAACCGAATTGGTTGACGTGTAAATGAGAAAGAGTTAGTCCTTTGTGAGGTGGAGTCGGAGATCGCGGATGGGGTGCCTAAAGGTCATATGGTCTAAATAATTTAGTATTAGTTGTAACTTTAATGTCATTAAACTAAACAGTAATAAATAAGGAAACAAAGAGTTGAGATTCGCGTTTAGCTTTAGTATAGATAATAGATGATCGTGTTCTTGTAATTGTACAAAACCGTTATCATATTGTTGCGCAACACCCTCTGGTTAAAAGTGAGAGCGTCAAATCTGTCCAGAACCTCGTCCTGGGAAAACACCTTGGCTCTGCCATTTGCTGTAAAATACGCTTGACCATTGTTGGAAAATGGACAAAAGAGGAACTTCGACAAGAAAACTTATGATAATGCGCAAAGGCATCCCACCCGAAGAGGTGATATAGGCAGACTACTTAGCGCACAAGAAAAGAAGGAGGAAGAGGTCTCGTCAACATTGAAGATTTGTTGTATATTGAGAAGAATATTTAAAACAGGTGAAAACGGAAATAGGATCTTCGGTTGGATCGAGGCAGGGAGAAGACGAAAGAGTAACAAAAGGACTTTTCCGGTCAAAGCGAACAAAGAAGGATGGGTAACAATAAGTGTTCGGAAATAGATTTGTCTGCTGATAAAGTATAACAAAAGAAAATCGCGTAGGCGTTTGAATATATAATAAAGGAAGTCAGGGATTCCCAGATCAGTTGAGGACAGCCCCGGACAGGAACGGCGAGACAGAGCACAAGGAGCGCGCATCCGTCGAACACGGTCCGTTGTGGGTCAAGGGTGGTGAGACGACCACCACCATAGCCCTTACCTCAAACATCGCCAGTCATCGTCAACACTTGGGCAGTTCCCATTGGTCAACGCGCTCGCCACCCACTAACGTACAGCCGAGAAGAAGAATAAAGTCAAAACTCCTACTGATACAGCAGTGTTGAGGATTTATCATTAAACGTCAACTACATACTTCGATATACCCCATACATACCTGCAACGTATACAGATACACGATTTAGGCAGAGTGAATTTGAAGCCGCTATATACATATAGAATTGATGGCAGGTCATTACAGATTGTGTTTTGATACGACTATTGATGGACAATGTGAGTCCTGAGTCCGAGTGCACGTGTCTCTGTTCTGGTAAGGATATACAGAAATAACAGTAAGACTAATAAGACTGTAGGTATTACTGTTATAAAGGAAAGATACGCAAGGCGAATATATTTATTATATTCGGGGTATAGATAACTTTTATTGGTGCAATATATGAAGTGTAAGTTAAGTGGTTCGCAAGAGTGTTTCTGTGTGAAAAAGTTCGTAAGAGTTCATAAGTAAGGATGTTGCCGAAGACGTTCGCTCGGCGGGAAATATTATAATGTAAGAGACAAAGGGGTACTTAGCTCTGTTAGAATTGTATTCTGTAATAGTGTCGGCGGACTACAGGAAGCATGGAGGCTTTGAAAGACTCAGTGCTTCGGCAGCTAGCAACGAGACGCGGGCAGTTTGATTCCATGTCTCCGCAATTCTGATCGTGAAAAAATGTTTCCGAAAAGTCACGTGAGCGCAGTGCTGTTTGCTGACTTTGTAGCATGCCCACGTAAATTAGAAAGATGGAGATAAAAAAAAGATGCTCAAGGTTGCCTGTTGTTAAGATGATTAATGACCTTATGAGGAGCCGTTTACCAGATCAGTTGCCAGACGCCAAAGTTTTCAGCGAATCCATTCCCAGGGCTGCGAGACTCGTTCAGAGTATGGTAGATGCCTGATGGAGGGTAGTTCGTGTTGTGGTTCGATCATCGCTGTACCAGTTTCTAGGAGGTTAATATCTGAGCAAGATAGGGTTCCAGACCGGTGATGCAAACTCCAAGTGTGGCCGCACCATAGCTTTGTACAGATTCAATAGATAGCCGGTGAGGCGGCTGACAAAGGTCTTGCTTAGTGACGTCAGGACACCTCGCCTTTTTGACAATTTTGAAGATGTGCTTCGTTCTTGTTGCAGTAGTCTGTTGAGTTGTCAGGTCTTACCCTGTGGGTGCCCTAGACTGAAGATGCTGACCTTAATTCGGACGCTGCAAAAAACTGATCTGATCTCAGTGCCTGCGGATTCTGTCTGATGATTTTTAGGGTTCTATCTCTGCCCCTATTTGTCCGGACTTCCGGTGAATGGGGCAGATAACCCAAATTTGCGATAAGGAAGATGAAAACAAAACTGCCCAGTGGTGTGGGAAGGTAGACTTAAATAATAATTGACGGACCACTTCACTCACCAAGATCTTACATCCGGGCCAATTACGCTTAGGGCTGCTCGATCTGTGCGAAATTTGCATACGCGCCAAGACAATTACAGGGCGAGATTTCTTAAATTAGGAGCCACCACTCGCGATCAAGAGGTTGCGAGTTCAGTCTCTGTAGTCAGCCACTACAGTGTTAATGAACAAGAAACATAGAACTTGTTTAACTGGTGGATTTTGAACGTTCGGGTGAATTACAGAATGAAAGTGAAAGAAACCAAAAGATAAACAAATACTTAGACCTTGCCAGAGGATCTATAACCAAACAATAGACTGAAGGAATTGAAATCAGAGGAAGAATCGAGTATCCAGACAGAGCATTGTCGAGATCGGCTAGAAACTCAGAAGATCATGGAGACCGAGGAAACTTGTTTTCACTCAGACTCCAGTAAAGACCAACCAAATCGGGACACTATAACTTCACTTGAAGAAAAATATAGAAAAATTTGCTGTTAATAGATAAAGAATAAAGAATAAAGGTAACAGGTAACGAGCACAACTCAAGGTTTATAAAAAAACGATACATTTATCAAACAACTTGCATATACAACAATATACAATATGTAACTTGTGAGATACAAAATGTGTGAAGTTTACAATGTGTTACACATTAAAGGCGTAAGGTGTAAGAGGTTTTGGTTCAAAATAATGCTTTGCGAAATTATTCTGTCTCTAGTAAGAAGTGTCTCTTGATAGAGTAGTTTGCCGTTACGCGTCACCGGCCCTTCCGTAAGCTGGCTTCAAAAAAGCAAGTCGTTCTCGGAAAGGCTGCACATGAAAAGACTTGGACATGGTTAAGAGAGGAGACCTCAAGAGAGAAACTGAATCACTGATAATTGCTGCACAAAATAAATGCATAAGAATAAATTATATCAAAAGCAAAAAATTGATAATACACAACAAAACAGTAAATGTTAGACTGTGCGGTGACAGAGATGAGACTGTAAACCATGTATTAAGTGAATGTAGCAAACTAGCACAACGGAAATATAAAGCTAGGCACGACTGGTTGGGAAGGTGATCCATTGGGAATTATGCTAGAAAATAAATTTGACCATAACAACAAAATGGTACATACATAAACCAGAATCTGTTCTTGAGAATGAAACGCATACAAATCTCTGGGACTTTGAGATAAAGACGGCTCCCTATCAGCCAGGAGACTAGTCCTAGTGTTGATTAAAAAAATGTGTCAACTGATGGTTCCAGCAGATCACAGGGTGAAGCTGAAGGAAAATGAAATGATGGATAATACCCGGACCTTGCTAGAGAATTGAAAAAGCTGTGGAATATGAAGAGTGAAAGTGATCCAATTGTAGTTGGTGCATTGGAACGGTCCCCAATAACTTGGAAAAAAGACTGGAGGATCTGGAAATCAGAGAAGAATTGAGAACATCTAGAGTAGTGCATTGCTGCATCGGCTTAGAATACTCAGAAGAGTCATGGAGACCGTAGAGATTTGTAGTCACTCAGCCTTCAGTAAAATACCATCAGCTAACGCTGATGTGAAAAACTCAAAATGGAGTGAAAATAATAATTTGAAATCATCAGAAGAGTCTGGAGACCTGAGGAGACTTGTTGTCACCCAGACTCCAGTGAAATACATCAGCTAACGCTGGTGTGAAAAACTACTACTACTACTACTAGTAGTAATAATCTATTAATAATGGAGATTCACTTCCGGGTTTGTCTGTAACAAAAACTGCGTCACTGCTTACGTCACTGCCTACGTCACATTACCAACGTCATAACATAGAAATAAATATACTCAAATGTGAGCATGCAACGTTAGACAATCCTCATTGTTTCAATAATAAAGATTCCGCCCTTATATATTTATATATAGATTGTTTTATTCTAATATATAATATTTAAGTTATCGGAACTGTTTCCATTTTAAATTGTCTTTCTTTCTTTTTTTTCTTTTTTTTTTTTTACTCCTTTAATAAATTTGACGATTTTAACATACTTATGGTACACACTCTATGACACTGAATTTTCAACTCCCATCCCCTCAGGCAATATTTTTCAAAAAAAAATTATTTTTACATCGCCGGAGGGTGTCTTTTTATTTGCTAATAATAATAATAATAATAATAATAATAATAATACTTGTGGTGG
>JALAJA010001650.1:0-14152 GCA_023376005.1 Doryteuthis pealeii | reverse complement strand
TGAGGTCAAATCCATTACTACTGTGGTAGGATGGAGCATTAAAGATGTTAATCTTAATTTCCAGAAGATCACCTCACAAACATAAAACTATATTAGCAGTTTAATCAGATGTGGCTCTCGAGATGCTGATAGCTACAAGTCTTGCATCCCTGACAAAAATCTAAAAGGACACAGTTAAAATTGTATCCATGAATCCTGAGACTGATGGACACAACTTTTCCATAAAAAAATCCTGATGCATTATTTATTTTTTGTGGGGGACTTTTGTAAAATTGACTAGCATAAATTAAATTCTATCGTTTGCTTGTGTAGTAGTAATCTCAAAAAACATTTCAATTAAAGGGAATACTTATGTATAAAACATGCTTAAACATAATTTTACTACAAGTTCAGTCTGTTAAAAAAAAAAAGAAATGTGTTGACTATTTTTTTAAAGAAAAATTAGAGAAAATTTTGCTAAGGCCCCCCACCCCCACCCCCCGGTAACTTTACATAAAATACAATCTCTTGGTTTTAAGATAAAAAAAATATATTTAAGAAATGAATTACTAAAAGAATTTAAAAAAAAAAATAAACTCTTTGTACTGTCAATTTAAGAGACTCAGGGCGATTAAAATTGTTTTTTGGGATGATGGTAAAATAAATCTTAGAGCCCTGCAGTTTACCCACCTACAATTTATTAAGAACCTTTAGTTGGGACCCATTATATTTCCTGGGGACCCCATTCAAATCAATTCTGTGGGTCCGGACTCACTGAATTAAAAAAACTATCAGCATCACTAGGTTTTATTGATAGATATTGAGCACTTTTTAGTTTAACTAAAATTGACCAGTAGTATTTACAAATAAATGTGGCTCAGTACCCATTGATAAGCCACAAAATGACTAAATAACTGATTAATGTTATGAGGAGATCACCAGACAATTACTTTTGAAACATCAAACTTTTAGTAAGTAAAAAGTAAAGTCGTCGGGAGGGGTGTCTAAAGTTGGTATCAGCCAGACAGCAAGGAAGTCTATTTCCTTTTCACTAGTGCTAGACAAAGGAGATTCTTTTGGCGTATGAGATGGAGCGTCACACATACCATCAGCTCCTTACTCAACAGATCCCTGTGCTACTCATACGCTGAGTTGGCAAGACCGGTATTGAACCAGGAACCCCATGGTTCCTAGTTGGATTACTCTACCGACTGAGCTTAACCAGCCCTTTAGTTATATATTGAGAAAGATGACAATTTTGAGAAATCACATAGAAATATTTTGCTAGTGGCCTAGTTGTCATCAGAATGCGAATAAATTTTACAATACAAAGAGAGAAATGTGATCATTTCTATAGAGTGCATGTTAGAAGGATGGAAAATGGCTGCATCCCAAAAGATCTTTTGTGTGACAAATTAGTAAAAGGCTCTCAATCGGTAGTTAGACTACGTCTACACTTTAAAGATGTCTACAGGAGAGACATGAGGATATGTCACATTGACACAAACATGTGGGAGGTAGATGCAGAAAATTGAGTGGCCTGGCGCCTTAACATTAAGCAAGGCATGAAGAGGAGTGATGCAAGAGGAGAGTAGCCTCGACAGCAAGAGAGCCAGAAAGAGGGAGAAAAACAGCAGCCCTATAGAAACATCACAGTTTGTGTGCAGTCAGTCCACCAAAGACTGTCACTCAGGGATAGGCCTGACACAGCATTGCACAGATGCAGATAATTTTATTTTTATTTTTTTTTTGGACACTACACCTCGTCCTTAGTGGATGGAAAGATGCCAACAACATTTAATTTAGATTCATTTTATTATTCTTAATTGTATTTATCAGTTTCATTCATTTTTGTTGTCGTTTTTACACATCTTTTGGATAGGGCCAGTTTAGCTCAGTCGGTAGAGTGTCGGACTAAGGAACCACAAGGTTCCTGGTTCTATACTACCGGCCCTCTCTAACTCAGCATATGCATAGCACAGGGATCTGTGTGGTAAGGTAGGGGCTGATGGTTGATGTGGCCTCCACCTCAGATACCAAAAGAATCTCCATCTAGTACTAATGAAAGGGATAGATTGTTGCATTCTGTAGATTTAGTTTGGTTTTGTTCGTTTGTTTTACAGCATATCAAACTCAGTGGGTCATTTAATGCCGATAAGTTTTAAAATAAATCATTCTTACACATCTTTTTATAAACTTATGCTTTTCTATTTAACCCATAGATGGAACCCTAACATGTACTACCACCGCGTGTAGATTTTAGATGTTTAGTATTTTGCTGACATGTGACTAAAAGCAATAAAGATGGAGTGTTTAACCCAAATAATGTGTAGAATGATGTAGATTAACACATTCTTTTTTTGTTTTGTTTTTTCAAATTCATTTCTTTTGTGTCGACTTTTAATGACTTTTCTGTTGACTACAAACAAGCAGCCATGTTACCAGACAATCTTGTCTGAACTGGTTACACAAACATTATTTAGTTAAGTCAGATGTGAGGCAACAAAAATTTCAGAATAAAAATTCTCCATTTTTAATCCTACTCTGCTTTAATGATGATGCTGGGGGTGGGGGGGGTGATACAAAATGAATAGTTAAGAAGATTAAGAGAATAGTTTAGTTTCACTCTATCCAGTTGGAGGCATATATAGTGTAATGGTTACCATCATTAGAAATAGGCGCGACAAGATGAGTTCAAGTATATCTATTCATGACCTCCTAACTCACCAGTATGAAAATGTCCACCTTTGAAGCAAGAACTCAATCCAACGTCATGAAGAAGGTCTAACAGACCGAAACGTTATAATGTTGACATCACTACCTACAATAAACATCCATCTTGTATAACATCCCGTGTTTGTCTACCTTTCTCCACATATTGTCAGATTAATTTCCTCTTATTTCTCCCATAAATAAATAAAAAGAGACTCCAGGACATGGGAGATCTATGGTCTTCTGAGACTGCAATGCCGGTAATCCTGTTCAAAGTTTTCACTTGATTTAGAACCTGAAACTGTCCACTTGTGACCTTGTGCCAGACTTAGCTGATATTTCTGAATAAATCATTAAGCTTCATTTTCTTATATATATTAATGAAATTATTACTTACAGTTCCCAGGTGCACTACAATTCATCAAAAGGTGCATGTATAGTACATAGAATAATGTACAAATGTCAGGTTGGTTGATTGGTTAGATTTTACGGCATGTCAACCCTTGTTGGGTTATTTTATGCCAAAAATGTTTTTGTTTTATTCATTATTGTTGGGTATGCAATTTTTTTTTTTTTAAACACATTTTCCATTCAACCCATAGATGGGACCCTAACAGGTACCACCACTCATAAATATCAAGAAAACTATCATGTATAGTCATGATATATAATATGTGTGTGTGTGTATGGAGGGGAGATATCAGGTATAGTGTTGTCGAATTACAGGAAGCATGGAGGTTTTGAAGGATGTAGCATTTCAGCAGCTAACCACTGATGCAAGTAGTTTGTTCCAATGGCAATTCTGAGTGTGAAAAAATGTTTGTGAAAGTCATGGGAGCTGTGCTGTCTTCTGACTTTGTAGGCAATGCCTATTTGTGTTACACATAGAAATCCCGACAAATTTTATACAACTATAATTAGATTAAGGAATAATTAACATTTGCAAATAATTATATAAATTTTAATTGAGAAGGTAGTGATTTGATATTTAATCAGGTTATATTAAAGATTGATTTCAATTGTCAACCAAGAAAAGAAATTTTTTTTTAATGTCAATTGTAAAAAAAAAAGTTTAACGTTTCAAACATTTTCTGGTTAAATTGAAATTAACAGACCTAACTTCCACCATCATATTTCACCCTGCTGAAAGAAAAAAAAATGCCAGAACTCAAGAATTAACCGAATTTAATGAAATTTTCAGTGTTGATATATTAATAAATAAAAGATATAATGCACCAGTATTTTATTTAAAAACTTTTACATTTTTTCAGGTCAGTTAACTTTGAACCACATATCTTTGAGAATTTGTGTTATGCCTCAAAGATAACTGGTTCAAAGTTAACTGACCTGAAAAAATGTAAAAGTTTTTAAATAAAATAACTGGTGCATTATATCTTTTATTTATTAATATATCAACATGAAAATTTAATTAAATTCAGTTACTTCCTTGATTTTTTTTTTTTTTTTTTTTTTTCTTCTTCTTTTCTTTTGGTAGAATTTAGGTCGTTTATTTCGATTTAACCCATTTCGCTAATTTATGAGGAAATGCGTCCCGGTCTCCTGCCTCAGAAATTGCTACCTGGTGACTATTAAAATAACACCCCCAGCTATATCGTCTCAGATTTTCTTTTATTCATGTTTGTTTAATGTCTTGTTTTAGTTTAAATAAACAAGAATTACGACAAAAAGAAGTGACACCCCACAAATACATTTATTTGTAGAAAATATCTATCTATCTATCTCCATTTGTTCATATCTATCTATATTATTTTTGTTTTTTCTATCTATCTCAGTCTATTCCAAACTATATATCCATCTTCATATCTTACGACAAATTATGATAAATAAACAAGAATTACGACAAATTTTATAAATGAACAATAATTACAACAAATTTCTATAAATGAACAAGAATTACGCCAAATTACGATAAATATAAGAATTACGCCAAAAAAGAGAAGCACCCCCCTCTAAAATATATTTAAGCCCTAAGTTGGTTGTTTTCTTTCAAGTAACACCGACATAACTGGGGACGTTATTTTAATAGTCACCGGGTAGCAATTTCTGAGGCAAGAGACCGGGACGCACTTCCTCATAAATTACCACATTTTCTTTTAAGCACCCTTTTTTTTTTTTTTTTTCTTTTTTAGCTACAATACTCCACAATTTCAACTACAGTGGTATCTAGATTTACAAAGTGCCCTAACTATGAGTTACTAGCTGTGACTCAGTCAATGTTTTGCTTTGTGTTATGAGCTAAGATTTGAGGTATTAGCAATCTTCAGATACATTTAAGTTTCCAAATTTATTACAAAGAAAAATATTATTCATAAAAATATAAACATTAAAACAGCTCACATGACTTTTGGAAACATTTTTTCACACTCAGAGTTGCTGAGGCATGGAATAAACTGCCTGCATCTGTTGTAGGCTGCCAAAACACTGCATCTTTCAAAGTCTCCATGCTTCCTGTAATCTACCAAAACTATACCCCCCCCTCCACACACATATGCACGCACACATACATGTATATTATTACTGTATGTTATTATAATAATAAAATTTATTGTGTACAGTGCTCAGGTGCACCACAACTCATCAAAGTCTCATGTCAAGTACGCAGAATAATGTATTAGTGTCAGGAACATTTACAGTGTACAGTAATAATATATGTGTATGTGTGCGTGCATATGTGTGTGGATGGAAGTATAAGGTATAGTGTTGGCAGACTACAGGAAGCATGGAAGCTTTGAAAGATGCAGTGTTTCGGCAACCCACAACAGACGCAGGCAGCTTATTCCATGCCTCGGCAACCCTAAGCGTGAAAAAATGTTTCCGAAAGTCATGTGAGCTATGCTCCTGACACTAATACATTATTCTATGTACTAGACATGAGACTTTGATGAGTTGTGGTGCACCTGAGCACTGTACACAATAAATTTTATTATTATTATTATTATATTACAACACATAATTCATTAGATTCTATTTTATGTTTTTTATACAATACAGTGCTATTTTTCTTTTAAAAAAATTTTAAAATAGAAAAAAAAAGATTAAGGCATGGAGTGGGGGATTAATGGTATTTCAGTATATTTCTTTTGGGGAAATTGATTTGATATATAAACAAATTGAGTCACAAATAGAACAAATTAAACTCATAAGTCAAGGTACCATTGTATTATAAAAAATATCTTATTATAATGGAGATTGTGGGTTTGTCTGTCTGTAACCGAAACTATATTACTATACAAGTCACAATTCCCTTTGTTATTTACACAACATTCTCCATGATTTTATTTTTTATTTAAACCTCAATTATTAATAAAATTGTTCTACATTACTTATACTGTTGACCATATCTACATACTAATAACATGCAATTGTATTTATATATACAACAAAATAGCGGTTTACAGTATGAATGGAAAGGCTAATTTGCATATTGATCTTAAAATTTGATTTTAATAAATATATGCTTAGTATTATTGATTTCTAATTGTTTGGTTTTATCTTATGAATATGAGCAAAATCTCAGGGATAATCTTAAAAGAAATCCCTAACAAGAAGAAAATAACTAATATTATTCTTTACTTCCTATTTTAACTAAACAGTTAAATTAGGAAAATTTACTAATGAAAGACGGGAGTAACGGAAAATGATAGAAGAGTTAGTTTCAAAGTTGTTCTATTTTTCAATCATACCCCCTCTGTTCCAAATCTTTTTATCTACATTCTTATTCAGTTTCATTAGCCTTTCTAATTTAATATGATATTTCATTATATTAAAACTTAAATACTTGCACCCGGAGGGTGCATATATTTGCTAGTATGTATAATTTTGTTTCTCATATTCTGCAAGACACTCATTTAAAACAAATATTTTTTCAATATTTTTCAGGTTGCATCAATATTACATGTGTCAGCTTAGCAAACTCAATCCTTGCACGAGCATCAGCCCATTACTTACGTCAGGTATATCTACTCTTCTTGGACATGTCAGACTGCAGCCTGCTGGATGATAATGGACTTCAAATTCTTGCAGCGCACTGTTCCAGACTCCAGTTCCTTTACCTTCGACGTTGTAACCTGATCACAGACATTGGAATACAGCATGTAGCTGCCAACTGCAATGAACTCAAGACCTCAGCGTCAGTGACTGCTACAACATAACAGACTTTGGTATCATGGAGTTGTCTCGTTCAGAGCCAGACTTACGCTACCTAAGCGTAGCTAAATGTGATAAGATTTCCGATGTTGGAATCCGGTATATCAGTCAATATTGTTCCAAACTACGATATTTGAATGCCGCGGTTGCGAAGCCATTTCAGATGATTCTATAGAGCTTTTAGCTCGAAAGTGCCATCGTCTTCGTTCTTTAGACCTTGGCAAATGTGACGTTACTGATAGGGCCTGTTTATGTTGGCTAGATACTCTCCACACTTGAAGAGATTGAGTGTCAAGTCTTGTTTGGGTATCACGGACCGTGGAATCATAATGCTTGCCCAACACTGCCTACAACTACAACAGTTAAATATCCAGGATTGTCATTTATCCGTAGAGGCATACCGCACTGTAAAGAGATTCTGTAGACTTTGTATAATTGAACACACAAACCCAGGATTCTACTAAACCTACATACATACATATTCAATCACATTTCTTCATTTATTTGATTGTACTATATCAGGAAAGTAACTTATTTAAAAACTTTTGACTGCATTAATGGGATTTTTGACAAGCTAGGATTTTTTATCTTAAAATCAAAGAATTTAGAGAAAAAAAATGTTTTGATTAAAAATTTGCATAAATTTCTTTAGCTGAAAGAAACATGGCTGAATAAGACATTTATTATTGTTAAATTATCTCCCCCTTCTCTTACACCTAATTTGGTTAACAAAAATTTCAAAAAATAAGAAATATGTCATTATTACCCAAATTTAAATTTCAAAAGATATTAAAAATTTGAACTACTTAATTGAAAATTAAAAAGGTGCAGATAATGTCTAGTGTTTAAACAGCACAGAAAAATGAAATTTGGTGAACAGGGTCAAATTCCGGTCAAGATAGTTTTCATTTTGCACCAATGCCTTTAAGAAAAGTATGAATCTATCTTTCAAGTCAGGTCAAGGAATTAATCGTTACTGTGCTATACTAACCAAGTACAACTGTTACATGTTTATTTGGAGAGGAGATTGGCACTACCAAATAACCTTCCTTGTCCTAATACCATGAACGACTCAACAATGGTATGTCATTGAGATTTAAAAAGATTAATACAGAAACACTTAAAATTCTGCAATATAGTATAATACAAGTATTGGCTATATTTTTTATATAATAAGAACAAAGGGCTATCACTCAGTTATTCTAATATTCATCTTATACAAATATATATCAATAACGAGTGAATACTCTGATCCCCCACCCCTTTTTTAAATTAAAAATCAACACCCAGTTCGTATATAATGATAGAAAAATATTGCTTGAAACTGATCAGTTGATAGAGAAAATGTTCAGCCATAAGTTAGCTATAAAAAAGCGGGTGAGGAATCAGTGTTCACTGATATTGACTTTTCCAAGATGTATTAGTTTCTCCCTTGCTATACAAATACATGTGAAATCTTAAACATAGGATGGACACCTATCTTCTCTCCCACACAACAACCATTGCAGTGAATAAAAACAAAAAAATAAATAAATAGAAAAAAAAAAAAAAGAGATTCCCTCCATTTGGAATTGAGTAAGTAAATTGGTAAATTTTCAAAACACAGGCAAATTTCAAAATGTATATATAAAGGCAAATTAAATTTATCAAAAAGCTTCTTAACTATTTCAGAGATGCTGATAAATATGCGTCCTTTGTCCTGACACGCAAAATCTAAAGGAAGCAGAAAAATCATATCCATGTATCCCAGGGTTTTTCTTTTTCTTCCCCCACCATTTGAAGCTAACTGTAAATACATTTCAATAGTTTCTTGAAACAAATTACACAGGATAGGTTACAAAGTAGGTTTTAGTATTTTCTCCAATCATAATAAAAATCCTACAATCTATTAAGAAACTTTAGTTGGGACCCATAAATTTTCCGGGGGACTCATTCAAAGCAAATATGTGCATCCCAGTATGCACCAAATCAAAAAAGCTATCAGCATCACTGCTATTTGTTACTGGACATTAAAGTTTTTTTATTCAAAATGTAAAACATTCTTCAGTGCAATCTTATTTATTTTCTATTTCCCTATTATTTTATTCTTATTAACTTGGCATTTTGTAAATTGGTGAATTTCAGGTTAGAGTTATCAATTGGACATTAAGTAATTATTTAAACTATCTGTAATGAGATTACATACATACACATAATATGTATGTATGTGTGTGTGATATTTTCTTTGACAAATTCAGATTTAACCGAATATTGACACCAAGAAGTAAGGAGAAGGGTCCGGTTTTTGCTCAGTTGGTAGGCATTCACCTAGTAAATCACAAGTTCCGAGTGTATAACATTGCTTTGGGTAATCTGATCTGTGCAGTAAAGCATCTGGGACTGATGGTAGCTGTGGCACTCCACTTCAGAAAAAAACAATCTCCCTGGTCTAGTGCTAGCAAAAAAGAGATAGACTCCCTCACTGTTCAGCTGATACTGAAAATAGGATACTCCGCATATATATATATATATATATATTTTACAAGTAGACACAGAGAAAATCTTTCTCCTCCTCAAGAGAGCTGTATGTCCATGAATGGTTCTCCCTATGAAATTAGAAATTACATGTACAGAACATCAAATATGATTTTAACTTTAGAAAATAATGGTAATTTTATTATCATATCTAAGTTTAAAAAATCAGGCATTATTTTTCAAGCAACCTAATTTTTTTTTTTTTTTTTAATGAAAAAATGAATAAATGCAGAGATTTATTCCCCTTATATCTCAATTGATCAAATTCTTTAAATTCAACAAAAGTTGATTGAACTATTTAGTCTTTATAAAGCATCACAGACATCAAAATAAATTTTGGAACATTTTTATCTGAGAAGTTCAAGGTTTGATCAGAAAAAAAGAAATAAAGAGAATTTGGAGAAATCAGAAGAAAATATATCACCTATTTTCTAAGCTTCCTACTTTGTATCTCATTTCTATAAGCTTAAACTTTACTCCAGATTAAAGTTAGAAACTAACCCACATTAAATTTGGCTGTTGTACTGTCTATACCCAAATTCAATCCCTAAGGTCATATTGTCAGAGTAAAATATAGCAATATTTTAAGATTTAATGCAAAGCTATTTTTTCCTTCCAAATATCCTGACATGTTTAGTAACATTCTATCAAATCCCAGGCAACAAAAGACCTTTAACCAGGATTCTTTTTTAAACTTATATTTTGTATGCAGATGTTTTGAAACACTCAACAGAATTAAGATCTTAAAAAGCAATAAAAGTATTAGTACATTTTCATGTTAGTCACACACACACACATTATATAAATAACCTTGTAAAATTATAAGTGTGCATTTGCATGCATTGTAAATATACAGAGAATATAGATGATCCCAAATAGAACATTCATATTACAAGTCAATTGAATCCTTATAATATATATTATAATTATCTTCAGATGTCTAAAGTTTAGTATGTTACAAAACAGATCAGTATGCCTTAAGTGGTACAGAAGACTAGTTTTATTTCTTAGTTCATTCTAATTCCAGGTCAGCGGCAGTACAAAAGGTTTTCTTCAATTAGCTCATTTTTTAATTTTTTTTTTTTACTGGATGGTCTCATACCAAAATTGGTATCATCCAATAAATGTCTTTTATAAAATAAAACAAATATTTTTGTAATTTTAAAACTTGGACATTTTATTATTGGTTTAGTGTCACCAGTTTTTTTTTCTTTAACTCAACAGGCACTGTTTAGGAGAAATTTTCAAAAATGATATGTTTTAGATCTCACCAATAGGGTGGAACTTTACATATATTTATACCAATTGTATATATATTATTTTGGAAGGCCTCATACTAATTCTTAAAATAAAAGTAAAGAATTTTCTTTTCCATAATTCTGGTAGGTATTTGGTCATTATAGCATACAAAAAGAATGGGAAGAAAATAGTATTTTGTTTATAGAATTAATGAATTAGTATATTAAACTTATCAAAACAAAATGCTACTTACCAAGATTATTCAAAATAAATCTGAAAAGTTAAATGTAATTATGTATTATTTTGATTTTTGAGACTGTTGGTCTCACCCTCCAGCTTTCTTCAGGTGTATTTTGTTCATCCAAACATAGCAAGGATTCAACCAGGAAAATTATTTTGAATTGTCTGTCTGTTGAGTATACAAGGCTTTGAATAATTTACGAAATGTCATTCAAATAATTACATCATTGTTTTTGCACGTCCATCAATCTGAAAAGGGTCACAAGAAACATCATGTTAAAAAGAAGAAAAAAATCTGTTGCTCAACAAGTTGTTCAAAATGATTTCCCAGGTTGAATCATTAATTATGCTTGGATAGATAAGGTACACCTGAAAAGAACTGGAGGGTAAAATGGCCAAAATGTTTTTGTTTCTATATATCATGATAAAGATGAGGACAACAATCCTAGATTTTAAAAAAATAAAAAATGAAAAATAATACATATCAAGCCTCATCTCAAAAAATTCAGACAAATTAAATTTAATTAAAGTATTTTTAGCCACAATTATAATTTGAATTTTTATTGGAGAAATAAAGTTATATTTATTAATTTATTTATAAGTTAAAAGTTTATTTGATTAACTAAGATTTTGTAGAGAAAGCTTATGTGCAAGTGTGTAAAGATAGAATTATAAAACTGTTTTTTTTTAAATATTAAATTAATATATATTCTATTATATAATATTCGTCTGTTAATATTTTGAAAATGAAAAGATGTTTGACAACCTAATGTTGCATGACTTAGTTGATATAAATTCAGGATTTTTTTATTGGATTAGTTGAAGAAAGTTCTGTTGAAATATCAACAAAAATTCAGCAAATCTTAAAATATGCTCTTTCTATGAAATAATATGGCTTGTAAGGGAGAATAATGCGGCTTGGTAAAAGGTTAAATAAAGATGGCATAATTTACTGAAGATATATGTTATGTACATATGTATGTATGTGGTTACTTACTATCCCCTCTCCTACAGATTGTATAAAAAAATAAAATGCAATATTTAAGTATACAAATACATGTGCAAACATTATGTAAGAATAAGAATCCATTTTTTTCTCTTAATATTTATATTGAATCAATGATCTTTTGTTTTTCATGTTACAGAAATCTTTCCAGATGAATCGTTATTTCATCTCTACATTGAACCCAAAGATGTTTCATCTGATTGAGAATACTACATATAGATACCCCACAAAAAAAGAAAAGAAAAAAAAAGACTACAAAATAGAATTTTTAAAATTTTAAATCTCTCAAACTGATAAATCTGAAATTGAATTGTATAATCAAATCTTTCTTTCTACTATTGCAGGGTTTGTTTTTTTTTTTTTTTTAATTCAACTTGTTTATTTATTATTCATTACAAACAATGAAAAGAAAAAGTCGATCGTTTATTTATAGAATGAAAATTAAAAAAAAAAAAATTTTTTAATCCTAATTAAATCCTTGAAACATGGAGTCTTATGTAACAAGGGAGATTACTGCTTTTGTTTGACGAAATTTTCACAAATGATTTATTTTTTATCTATTTTATTTTATAAAAAAGGCATTTATTACTTGTAATACATTAAAAAGCTAACAGCTCCATGTAGGAAATTAAATATAACTGAGGATCTGTCACTTGAGGACTTCCATATAATTTTGATTTTTCAGACTGTTGTCCACATCTTTATTGTGTATGTAAAAACACAATGTTTCGACTACTGTATCCTCCAGTCTTCCTCATACCTGTGTATCAGAGCATAGCGTAACTCAACCTGGGAAATCATTTTTGAATAGTTTGATTGTTAATCAAACAAGGTGAGAAATTTTGAAGATCTCAATCAAATAATGATATTGTTTATGCACGTCTATCAATCGAAGAAACGTCACAATCATTTTGTTTTTTTTAATAATAATGTTTATTAGCATTTCCTCACAATTCAATGTGTAAAATCCAGTGACATCAGTTATTTTCCAAATTTTTTATTTTTTAAAGTAATTTACTTTAAAAGCAATTTGATAGCCTTTTCAATGATTGGTTCCCATATTGTGTTCATCCTCTATACTTAATCTACTCAAGAGGTTATTATAGTTCAACAATATACTCAGATAGACAGGGAACACTTGAGAAAGGTCAGAGGAACAGTGGCCATAACGTTTTTTTTTTTGTTGTGTTTTGTTTTGTTTTTTTTTTATACATACCACAATAAAGATGGGACTGAAAAGAAAATAAAATAAATTTTTTTTAAATAAAAATTATACACATCAAGCCTCATTCAAATTTTTAGAAAATAATTCATTATAATTAAAATTTAAAAAATAATAAATAAATAAAATAAAAAGTGATGAGTGAATGAATTTTAAAATTAATAAAGTTAAAGAATGTACTGACTATCATTAAATTTATATACCATTAAAATTGTTTTGACATATGATAAATATATATTTAAGCTCAAAAAGCAAAAACCATGGGTTTCTTTGATTGGAACACTTTCCTTTTCACTTGTTCATCTGTTTTCAGTGAATGTTAAAACTATTTACATTAACACATTTATACTTTTGTGAATAGAAAATAAGGCCTTTGCAAATGATAACCATCTAAAGAAGCTTCATCTTTTACAGAGGTCTGTCAGTCATCATCATTATCATCAGGTCAACACTGACAGCTAGATTCCATGACTCTCACCACTTGTCCCTATCAGTCATCACTACAGGCAGGTCTACTCACATCATCCATAATCTGCACAGAGCTGATGGATGCATGTTTTTGCTGTTGGTCTACAATTGGTGTGTCCATGAAAACATTATGAGTTCATTTGCTTCTGCAACAGTGTCCAACAATGTCTTGTTAGTTGTACTTAGGTGGATTTTGTGATAGGAAGGCAAGTGGCTTTACAGCTGCTTTTTTGTGGTTACTGCTTCGCGGATTTGACAGCATACAGCAACCCTTGTGTAGTTCCATTGAACTTTTTCTTTAAGAGAATTCAAGTGGTGCAGCCACAGTAGATTGATACAGCTACAAAAAAAAATGATCTTATCAGAGATCAGATTTCCATATGATTGATATCTGACTATAGTAATCCATGCCTTTCCTATGTGTAATTGGACAGCTTTCTGTAGATGAGATATTACTGCCATGGTATGTGAACTGGTCACTAATTTGAAAGGCTAACCTTTCAGTGTGGTCACCATCTTGTTTAAAACACATGAACTCTTATCTGATTTGTATAATTTAGATTTTTCAGACTCATTTTTTATACACATCAACTTTTCAAATCGAC
>JALAJA010001649.1:17500-25000 GCA_023376005.1 Doryteuthis pealeii | reverse complement strand
ATTCAGAATTCAGGGACACCCCTGTTCATTTATTTAGTAGTTTTTGTTTGACTTAATTTATTTTCCTTTCTTTCCATATCGCTTCAACTATACCCACCCCTACATATCTATACAAACTTATACATATACATACATATGCATACACACACATACATACACACACACATACATCTATATATACACATATATACATATATATACACACATACACACATATATACATATATGTATACACACATACACATATATATATACATACATATATATACATATACACACACATATACATACACCTATACACACATACACACACCCACATATACATACCTATATACAAATACACATATACAAATACACATATACACATACATCTATGGAGTTAGCCTGTTTTCTGTAAATTATCATTTAGCTAGTACAAATTATGTGTTATTTCCTCCTTATTTGGAGGGTGGACCTGCAAAAGTTATATTGCATTATGTTAAATTTGAACACGCATATATACATACATTCTCATATACATGCATACATAGATCCACACATAAATACGCATATATACATGTAAACAAATATATCCTGAAAATTTAAATATTATTATTCATTATACCACTCAGACTTTTTTGGGGCTACTCCATCCATGCATATACATATCCGTATCCCCAACTACACATATGCATATCCACACACACATATATACATATATACACACCTGTACCCATATACACACATATATATACACACACACATATACATACACATACATACACATGTACGTATACCCGAATATACGCATATACGTATACCCGAATATACGCACATACATACATACACATACATATACGCACATAGCCGAACATATACCCATACACATGCATACACATGCACCTGCACCAGGGAAGTAGTAATAATAATATAATAATAATAATAATAATAATAATAATAATAGTAGTAGTACTAATAAATAAGTAAGTAAATTCAAAAAAAAAAATAAAATAAAATTAACACTACAAAATATTAAGCTTTTAAAAATAATGAGTAAAATCATAGAATAATATAATAAAAGAATAATAAAGTAAAAATATAACCAATACAACTAAAAATAATAATAAAAAAAATATTAAAAAAATAAATAATAAAAAAAAAAAAAAAAAAAAAAAAATAATAAAACATATAAAAATTGATAATAGAGAAACAAATGAAATAATCAAGTAACAAAAAGTATCAGAATATGAAATTGTCAATTAGTAAAAGCTAAGACAAAAATAACCCATACCTACATGTACACACCAACACACACACACACACAACACACATATATATATATATACATTCACATACACACGTACATACATATCTACATTCGCCATACATATATCCATACTCCTATACATATATATGTATACACCCTTTCTGATATTAGTAGCAATAGTAAAAGTAACTATGGGTTGCACTAGTCTATAAGGGATATACTGACATTATATCTGGAATATACTAACATTATATTTTGAATTTTGCCTTATGTCTGCACTTGGCTATCAGTTCATTCCGTTTGTTCAGCAGTTTTCTAGAGTCCTTAAACAATATTATTTCTATTTTTTCTGCTATACAAAGCGGGCATTTGTCTTTGAAGTTAGTAGCTGAATTTGAAGTTCTGACAATTCTCCATTTAACCACCGGGTCGTTGTTTGAGTTCTTGATTGCCCAGTAGTGCTTGGATAATTCCGTTTGGTTAGATAGTGCGGGGTTGTTAAAGGAATGCCTATGGGTGTAATACCTTTGCTTGAATGGTCCAGCAGTAATCCGAGGTAATGCATGGTGTTTTCCGGCTGTTACGAGCTGATATTTGGGCTTCGTATATTATATTGCTGGCTAGACAGTTTCTATCTAAAGGGCATTGCTGAGTCTCTCTACAATTGCATTTCCCTGTGTTCAGGTTGCTGTCTCTAGTTCTGGGGCTATTTAAGTTTATATTAGTGTTCTCTTCTAGATTCTTGTGATATTCATTCAATATCTTTTTATTATGGGCATTAATTATGCTACTCATATTGGGAGTACATGAGTAGCTAATTTTCAGGGTATTTCTGTTTAGTATTTTGCTTAAAGGATTGCTTTGGTTAAAGTGTGTATTTATTAGGTTAAGAAAAGTTCTACCTATGCCTAATTTTGTTATTCTACAGTAAGGGGGGTTAAACCGTGTGTGTGTGTGTGTGTTTGTGTGTGTGTGTGTGTGTGTGTGTGTATGTATGTGTGTGTGTAAGGTATCCAAATAACTGGTAAGTAAGGGATGATTCGATTTTTGATCTTCAAAATCTCACTGCACAACCATACTCTATGCTCTTGTAGATGCAAACATATATACCAATACAAAAATATTTTTATAAATCCCTAAAGAGAGCTCAATGTATAATAATCAATAAATCAGATGAAATACAGAGCAATGTTTAACTTTCAAAGAAAGAAAAACTTTACAAACCGTCATTCCGTAATAAATTTATTTCGACCAGAGACTCAAAAGATTTTAAAAAAAAATACATACCCCCCCCCACTGTATTTTTGTATAGTAGATTTACAACTAATAAACATGTTTCATTTGTTTTGTTTTGTTTTGCGGCATATCAACCTCAGTGGGTCATTTAATGCCGATAAACTTTTGAAATAAATCAATTCTTAATGGATAATACAATTTTGTTTATCAACTCATGTTTTTCAATTTAACCCATAGATGGGAGCCTAACAGGTACTACCACTCCGGGTCAGAGTGGACCAGGGAGCAATGGTGATGAACGGGTGCTCCACATTCCCCAAACCTCCAAGACTTGAACCTCACCATCAGATAGAGTTTAACGTCATTCCCAGGACATGTAAACCTTCAGCCACCGCCTTCTAGCACCCATATGATAAAAAGGGGTTGGGGCTTGCCATAAGAGCAATAGGGTTGGGAAAATCATATAGGTGCTAGGGCTTGACGTGGCCAGCCGTCGTGGCCCCATTGGGGGAGTCTTACCCCTCTGCAGAGGTGCAGTCGGTACATTCTAACGCCCCAGCCGACAGGGTGGTTGCTCGATAATTTTTAATGACATACTCTAATAATAAATCATCCGTAGTGGTCTTATGTCAAATGCAAACATCAACAGACAATAAACAACCTTTTGTTCATAAATTAATAATCAACAACATCTCTGGAAACGAAAATATTTATTTCAGAACGAAAATCCTTTCTAATAAGAAAAATTCAAACGTTCTGTGCGACCCGGTACCTGATGGCCCGCGGCCCAGTACCGGGTCGCGACCCGATGGTTGGGGACCGCTGGTCTACAGCGTCAGTGTGGAGAGGGTGGATCTGCTGTTTGGGCAACAGCACACAATTTATATCAATCTACACAGGCTACGTAGTTAAAAAAAAACAACTTTTTGGACACTACTCCATCGTCTTTTGCAGACGGAAGAATGCCAATAAACTCCCCTAAGAAATTGACCTTGTGTCACATCCTACACGTACGGAGGGGGGGGGTAAATATATACACGAGTGAATCGAACTTTAAATCGCCTCCCGTCTCGTCTCTGCTACTCCCGTGTCTTACCTCCCAACCTGTCGTGCCATTGGTATATAGAGTATCATGACTGACCCCAGAATAAGAATGTCCCAATCAAGACGTTTATGTCCCAGCGCAAGTATTGATTTCATGACTGGCATGGATCGGATTGGCTACGATATTACACTAAACTACTTTCGCTGCATATATATATATATATATATATATATATATATATATATATATATATATATATATATATATATATGCCAGTCTGTTATATCTATCTATCTATCTATCTATCTATCTCAGTCTGTTCATATCTATCTATCTATCTATCTATCTATCTATCTAAGTCTGTCATATCTATCTATCTATCTATCTATCTATCTATCTATCTATCTATCTAATCTGTATCTATCTATCTATCTATCTATCTATCTATCTATATCTATCTATCTATCTATCTATCTATCTATCTATCTATCCCAGTCTGTTCATATCTATCTATCTATCTCAGTCTGTTTATATCTATCTATCTATCTATCTATCTATCTCAGCCTGTTCATATCTATCTATCTATCTCTATCTATCTATCTATCTATCTCAGCCTGTTCATATCTATCTATCTATCTATCTATCTATCTATCTATCTATCAGTCCGTTCATCTCTCTCACCCCCACTCCCCCCCCCTCTCTCTCTCTCTCTCTCTCTGTATATATATATATATATATATATATATATATATATATACATATATATATATATATATGAGTAACGGATTGAGTAAACCCGACAAAAATTTCCAATCTCTCTCTCTCTCTCTCTCCCAGTCTGTTCATCTCTCTCTCTCTCTCTCCCAGTCTGTTCATCTCTCTCTCTCTCTCTCTCCTCTCTCTCTCTCTCTCTCTTTCTCCCAGTCTGTTCATCTTTCTCTCTCTCTCTCTCTCTCTCCCAGTCTGTTCATCTTTCTCTCTCTCTCTCTCTCCCAGTCTGTTCATCTTCTCTCTCTCTCTTCTCTCTTTCTCTCTCTCTCTCTCTCTCTCTCTCTCTCTCTCTCTATATATATATATATATATATATATAGAGAGAGAGAGAGAGGATATATATATATATATATATATATATATATATGAGGAGTACCGATTTAATAAATCCGACATTTTCAATCACACACACACACACATTTGTTCATATCTATCTCTATCTAATTCTTTTCCTATCTGTCCTCGTCTCCCCCCTCTCTCACTCTCTCTCTCTCTCTCTCAGTATCAATCTATCATTAAATTCATATTCAAAGTTATCAGGCTTTACCTAGTTTGACACAGGACATCGTTGTGGAGCGCCCAGTTAAAACTGAACTCACTACACTAACGAATCCATGTTTCTAACCTCCCTACCCACCCTCCTGCCCCGCCTAACTCTTCACTGTCCGATCATTGACACCAGAGGTCAACTTGAATGACCCCCCCCCCAGAATGACTCCCCGGAATTACCCCACACAAAACGAACATCTCAATAATGACGTTTATGTCCCAGCGCATTTGTCGATTTTACGAGCCGCATATCATAAGTGCGAACAATACTGTCCTTCAATTTAGGTGATCAGACCGAATACTTAAACTTTGATCTTTTCATGTCAAGGTTGATAAAGGGTGGGACAGCTTTTGTATCGGTGGCACTCAAGTCCTATAAAATATTCATCATGCTACCAACACGGATATCTATGACAATGTCTGCTATTGACTGCGAGAAGTCCTCTACGCAGCATCCAAAATCCACACAGGATTGATTGAGGTACGTCCTTGCTGGATATATATATAAGTAAAAGTCTACGGGGCGGTCTAAGGTCGGTATCAGCCAGTCAGCGAAAGAGTCTATCCTCTTTTCACTAGCGCTAGACCAGGGAGATTGTTTTAGCATTTGGGAAAAAACAGCTAGTGCAATGGTTAGAATCCCCGCCTGTCAGCCTGGCAGTTCGGGGTTTGAATCACACACAAAGCGGCTTCCTGTCTATAACTCTGCTGATGAGGCATAATAGGCCGAAATGTACATACAGAGATCGACATTTTCTCAATTTGTTTACGCCTTGCATTTGAACAGATATATTCGCCTAATTCATTAATTATCAACTAATTAATTTTCAAATTAGGTATGACTTCAATTAAGCTCATATTCTCCCATATATATATATATATATATATATATATATAAACCAAACATTTATGACGGGTACTGTGCGAGTCTTAAATAACGAACATAATTCTGGGAAGGGATTTCTTTTGGGCCTGTTCCTTGCATATACCTTCTTGACTTCCGGTTTGAAGTGACAGGCGCAGAAATTCGAAACTTGAGCCAATGCCATTGGATAGATAGTCGAATAAGGATCGATTTCAATAATATTGGCTCGGAAGAATTGACTTTTCTTTTACCGCGTTTTTTTTCTTTCTGGTTTTAACTTACTTTCGAGGATTTCCGTTTTTATGTTAGCAGTTTTTTTTTTGCTCTCTCTTATCTCTATTATACTAAGAAAAATATGTGCCCTCCGGGTACAAGTATGATTTTTTACTATAAAAATGCATAGGAAATGATTTTTACTATAAAAATACATTGGAAATGATTTTTACTATAAAAATACATTGGAAATGATTTTACTATAAAAATGCATTGGAAATGATTTTTACTATGAAAATGCATTGGAAATGATTTTTTACTATGAAAATGCATCGGAAATGATTTTTACATAAAAATGCATTGGAAATGATTTTTATTATAAAAATGCATTGGAAATGATTTTTACTATGAAAATGCATTGGAAATGATTTTTATTATGAAAATGCATTGGAAATGATTTTTACTATGAAAATGCATTGGAAATGATTTTTACTATAAAAATGCATTGGAAATGGTTTTTACTATGAAAATGCATTGGAAATGATTTTTTACAATGAAAATGCATTGGAAATGATTTTTACTATAAAAATGCATTGGAAATGATTTTACTATAAAAATGCATTGAGAATGATTTTTACTATAAAAATGCATTGGAAATGATTTTTACTATGAAAATGCATTAAAAATGATTTTCACTATAAAAATGCATCGGAAATAATTGTTACCATAAAAATGCATTGGAAATTATTTTTACTATAAAAATGCATCGGAACTGATTTTTACTATAAAAATACATTGGAAATGATTTTTACAATAAAAATGTATTGGACAATGATTTTTACTATAAAAATGCATTGGAAATGATTTTTACTATAAAAATGCATTGGAAATGATTTTTATAATAAAAATGCATTGGAAACGATTTCGTTCGGTTGCACGTCTCTGTAAGTATATATATATATATATATATATATATATATATATATATATATATATATTATATATATTTTCATACACATATTGCCACGTCAATTATAAAGCCTTGATATCTAATCATATTTCTGTCTCAGCTGAACACAATGAGAATAAGAATAATAAATGAATAATAAAAAAAAGACCCCAAAAAACAAAACCAAAGATGGCGGCTCTATTTATTTTAGTCTAAAATAAAACCAGGATAAAACGTGATAGAAATGATGAAAGGCGACAGCGAAAAACATTGAAAAAACAAACAAACAAAAAACATGTGAAATAAAACAACTGTGAAATAAAACAAATATAACAAAATATCAAACAAACAAAAAAACAACAAAAAAACCCCAAAAATAGAATCGAAAAAAAGAAAAAAAGAATTTCGCGAAGTTCTGAATTTGACATTAGAAAAATATTTTGGTATACAACATTTTTTTTTTTTTTTCTGTTTCCTCTCACGAACAGAGACGACCGCGAAAAACTATTCTTACATCACCAAAGGTCAAATATATTTGACGCATAACATTTTGTGCTCGATGCGCATGCACACACACTCACACACACACACACACACACACACACACACACACACATATATATATA
>JALAJA010001649.1:0-12500 GCA_023376005.1 Doryteuthis pealeii | reverse complement strand
ATTTTTATTATAAAAATGTATTGGAAATGATTTTTAACTATAAGAATGCATTGGAAATGATTTTTACTATGAAAATGCATTGGACAATGATTTTTACAATGCATTGGACAATGGTTTTTATTATAAAAATGTATTGGAAATGATTTTTAACTATAAAAATGCATTGGAAATGATTTTTATTATAAAAATGTATAGGAAATGATTTTTAACTATAAAAATGCATTGGAAATGATTTTTACTATAAAAATGCATTGGACTATGATTTTTACTATAAAAATGCATTGGAAATAACGTAATTTTTACATATCACTGCCATCCCTCACAATTCCACAATCCCACAACCCTACCACCAGTACCTTTCCTCTCATGAACCCTCAAATGGCACATCAATCCCGCTACAGATGCACAAACTTTGATGCAAATATGACATAGGAAGGACGTCCTTCGCGTTGAATCAGATGAATTTACGGGTTTGTTTACTAAATAAAAACGTCTACTTGCCTGCTATGGCAGGGGCGTGTAATGTTTCATCATTGACAAGGTTAATTTCGCAGGGATTGTTCGCTATGTACCGGCGGCCGAACGGATATGGTCTCTGACTATGCCTGTGAAGTCCCAGTTTCGATTCCTGTCGGAGGGGAGTCGTTAGTATACATCGCTGAAGAGACTTAATAAAGTCGAAACAGTCTGTACGGTGTTCTGCATAGCGAGCCATCCTTTGCGGGATTTTCTTGTCAAGATTATTTTCTATAATTATCGAATCTTATTCGATACATGCATTTATAATTGCCTTCAAGCAGAAATATAAATAATAATAATATATATATATATATATATATATATATATATATATATATAAGAGTAAACAACCAGTTTGTTTGAGATTTACTCTCATACTGTCGTGAAATTTGGGAAAAACCAGCTAGTGTAATGGTTAGAATCCCCGCCTGTCAGCCTATCAAATATTCATCATGCTACCAACACGGATATCTATGACAATGTCTCGCACACAATCCCTATCTGCTATTGACTGCGAGACGTCCTCTGCGCAGCATCCAAAATCCACTCAGAGTTGATTGAGGTACGTCCTTGCTGGGCGGCCCCTCGAAACACGTGTCTATAGTTTACCCTATTATACGCTCCCAATTTCGGTTGAGCAGTCTATTTAGGAGGTATATAATTGCAAAAATTCACCGTATTCGGCTCAGCCAAATCTCACTTTGTTTACAAAAGTTTGAGAACTCTAGGTGAAGGTCATTTCCGCTTAGAAACATAGCGATTAAATAGCCTGCTATACTTGGCGACTGACTGTGGGTGTGTGGGTAAGAGGCTTGGCGAGCGTAAGTTCGTTTGGGTCTCGAACCCAGCCAGAGGCAGCTGCTAAAAATCGTATAACTATACTGATGAGAGGTGAAACCTCGAAACACGTATCTATAGTTTACCATAATATATATAATATATATATATATATATATTATATATATATATATAAGTAAAAGTCTACGGGGCGGTCTAAGGTCGGTATCAGCCAGTCAGCGAAAGAGTCTATCCTCTTTTCACTAGCGCTAGACCAAGGAGATTGTTTTAGCATTCGGGAAAAAACCAGCTAGTGTAATGGTTAGAATCCCCGCCTGTCAGCCTGGTAGTTGGGGTTCGAATCACACACAAAGCGGCTTCCTGTCTATAACTCTGCTGATGAGGCATAATAAGTAAAAATGTCGCCGGGCCGGCCTAATGTCGGTATCGGCCAGACAGCGAGGGAGTCTATCCCCTTTTCACTAGCGCTAGACCAAGGAGATTATTTCAGCATCTGAGGTGGAACGCCACACCTACCATCAGCTCCTTACTTTACCGCACAGATTCTTATGCTACTCATACGCTGAGTTGGCGAGGGCCGGTATCGAACTAGGAACCTTGTGCTTTCTAGCCGAATGCTCTACCGACTGAGCTCTTACACCTTTTTTTTTTTCTTTCTTTCTTCTTTCATCTTTTCATTGTGTTTGATTGAAACAGATTAACGTTATCGCTTCCACACACCCTCTCTTTCTTTCTTTCTTTCTTTCTTTCTTTCTTATTATATTTTTTCTGTGTAGCATGCGTTTTTTTTTCCTTTCTTTCTTTATAATAAAAACGGATTGGTCCATTATTTAACTGAGGTGACGATACTCACAAGAAATAAGAATCCGGTGGATAAGTAACACCAGATAATCAGGATGTTCATTTTTGCATTTCATCTTGGACGATTTGGACGGTCTGATTTTTAACACACACACATATATATATAAATATATATATATTATATATATATATATACATATATATACTATAATGTGCGTGTGTGTGTGTGTGGGTGTGTGTGCACAAGACGACCTAGCGCTAGACCAAGAAGATTATTTCAGCATCTGAGGTGGAACGCCACACCTACCATCAGCTCTTCACTTTAGCGCACAGATCCCTGTGCTACTCATTCGCTGAGTTGGCGAGGACCGGTATCGAACCAAGGACCTTGTGATTCCTAGCCGAACGCACTACTGACTGAGCTAAACCGGTATATATGACACATGCACATACACAATCACATACACACACACATACATACAGACATAATACCCCCACACACAATCACACAAACATGCATACGCAATTACACACACACACACACACACACATATAATAATATATATATGGTAAGGTAAAAGGAAAACTGGACAAAAAATAATGACTCAAACAAGTAGAAGTAGGAGAGAAATATTTCGTTCCGCTTTACGCGAGGAACTTCATCAGTCTCTCTCTCTCTCTCTCTCTCTATATATATATATATATATATATATATATATCTTCTTATTATAATGGAGATTGAGTGTTTTTCTGTCTGTAACCGAAACTATATTACTACTCAAGTCACAATTCCCTTAGTTATTTACATCACATTCTCAATGATTGTATTTTTATTTTAAACTCAATTATTAATAAATATAACCATACCTACATACTGACAACATGCAATTATATTTATATATACAACAAAATAGCGGTTTACAGTGTGAACGGGAAGGCTAATTTGCATATTGATATTAAAAAATCGAATTTAATAAATATGTACTTAGTATTATTGATTTCTAACTGTTTGGTTTTATTTTAATGAATATAAGCAAAAATCTCTTCAATGAATCTTAAATGAAATCCATTAACAAGATAAAATAACTGTCATTTTATTCTTTATTTCCTAATTTAACTAAATACTTAAATTAGAAAAAATAACAATGAAAGACGAGAGTGATGGAAGAGTAAGGTTCAGTTGTTCTATTTTTTATTATACTCCCTCTGTTTCAAATCTTTTTATCTGCATTCTTATTTAGTTTCATTAGCTTTTCTAATTTAATACGATATTTTATTACATTAAAAATAAATACTTGCACCCGGAGGGTGCATATATTTGCTAGTATATATATATATATATATATATATATATATATATATATATGAAAATGTTTTCAAAAAATATAACAAACGCAGGATGTTACGATCAGAGGAAACAATTTTATGTGTCTATACTTAAGTATTTCGGTATTAAAATGTATTGTCGGATTAATTTCCTCATCGTATTATTTACATATATATATATATATATATATATATATATATATATATATTATATATATATATGGAAATAATACGATGAGGAAATTAATCCATATATATATATATATATATATATATATATATATATATATATATATATATATATATATACTTTCGATAAGAAAGACTTAAATTTATTTCAATAAGAGCCTAATCTCATCAGATAGCCAACTACATAATAACTCTAAGGCTATCTGATAAAACTAGGTTCATATTGAGTTCTAGTCGAAATAAGTTCATAATAGTCAAAAGACATTTTGTTAAGTTTCTCTACCCTTGAAAGTGTAAATATTGCTCTGTATATAATTAATTTATTAATCAGTATACATTGAGCTCTCTTAGGGATTTGAAAAAACATTGAATAAATCTATAAGTTTGCATCAACATGAGCATGCATTGTGGATGTACAGGAGATATTGAGGATCCCAAATAGAATTATCCCCTACATACCTGTCAATTGGATACTACACACACACACACACACACACACACACACACATATATATATATATATATATATATATATATATATATATATATATATATCTTATTATAATGGAGATTGTGTGTTTTTCTGTCTGTAACCGAAACTATATTACTACTCAAGTAACAATTCCCTTTGTTCATTTACGTCACATTCTCCATGATTTTATTTTCATTTAAACCTCAATTATTAATAAAATTGTTTTTAGATTATTAATACTGTTGACCATATCTACTGTATTTACCGCGTACCCCACTTGTACGGGTCAGGCACAAAGTCCCTATTAACGTGGGACCAGCCACAAACCGAAGCTCATGGAGTGGCAGGTGAAAAATTGCGTCGATCCCGTCGGCATTCCCCCTCAAGGGGGGCGCCTCAGGCACTGGGCAATAAACCCAGCCCTGCCCCTTTAAATCGAGGGGGCAGGTGTTGCCTGGGGGGAGGGCCCCCTGGGATCGACGCCGTTAATTATATCAATGGTCCAGAGGCCGAAGCCACTGTTGACCATATCGACATACTAACAATATGCAATTGTATTCATATATACAACAAAATAGCGGTTTGTAGTGTGAATGGAAAAGTTAATTTGCATATTGATATTAAAAATTTGATTTTAATAAATATGTGCTTAGTATTATTGATTTCTAATTGTTTGGTTTTATCTTAATGAATATGAGCAAAAATCTCTTCAATAAATCTTAAAAGAAATTCCTTAACAAGAAGAAATAACTAATATTATTCTTTACTTCCTATTTTAACTAAACAGTTAAATTAGGAAAATTTAACAATGAAAGACGGGAGTAAGGGAAAATGATGGAATAGTTTCAAAGTTGTTCTATTTTTCAATCTTACTCCCTCTGTTCCAAATCTTTTTATCTACATTCTTATTCAGTTTCATTAGCCATTCTAATTTAGTATGATATTTTATTATATTAAAACTTAAATACTTGCACCCGGAGGGTGCATATATTTGCTAGTATTTATAATTATAGCGTGGGATTGTCACTGTTTCAGCTTTTACTGGAACGGTGTGCCAAAGTGCAGTATAATTGGGAGAGTGCTCAATATAAAAAAATAGAACTATATAATAAAATGAATATACAAAGGTTTTTATATATTTATTTATTTGATGACAAAGGAACAGTCACGACTATTTGGTTTCATGCATGCGTAACCGCAAACATTCGTCAGGTGACGTTGGTTCACATGCAAGGAAAATCGAAAATTTCAAAAAGTTTTACAGGCATAAGATGTGTATGATTGGATGAAATGTTTGCCGTTACGCATGCATGAAACCAAATGGTCGTGACTGTTCCTTTGTCCTCAAATAAATAGATATGTAAAACCTTTATATATTTATTATATTATATATATATATATATATATAATATATATATATATATATATATACACACAACCACACACTTAAAAAATGCACAATGTTTCCTTTCGATACACACACCTACACCGTCCCATACTCACACCGTAAAAAAGAATATTTGACGTCATATTTCAAACCGTCTCCCCTTTTTTCAAACCTCAAAATTTTTTTAAACAGACTGAATAACATGGACTACCACTCGCTTTTCTTGTTATTCTGTGATAAAAAAATCTTATTACCTTCCATATACCAACAAATGCCCTGAAGATGATCTAATCTAATAGATCAAAACACTGCAGCGGCGGCCAATAAACTCACCACTTAACCCATTTGAACCTGTGTTTTTTTTTCATTTTTTCTTAATATACTTCATATATATATTGGTAGGTTTTTTTTCTGGTATTGGAGAATTGAAAATAAAGTGCTCCATTACGGGTGTAAGAACTGTAGTTATTTATTCATTATAGTGTACTTTATGGGGTACAATACATTTAAGGTGCAATTGTTACTATTGGTTTCCAAGCAACGTGTTAGCCACTTATTGTCAGGAAGTGTCAAGAAATGCAGGGAATGTCAATACATATTCATTATAGTATTTGGACGGGAACAGAGACAGTGTATGATTGTGTATGTGTGTGATTGAGTATATGTATGTATGCACACATGCGTGGTTGTGTGCATGTGATTTTCTACATATGTGTGTGTACAGTTGTGCGTGTACATGTGTGTGTGTGTACTCCTATTACCGGACTAAATTCACATGTGTGACTGTATATGGGTGTTCGTGTGATTGTGTGTGTGTGTGATTGTGTATGTGTTTGTGTGCAAGCGTGTGTGTTTGTCGGTATGTGATTGTGTACATGTGTACGCATACACGTATGTGTGTGTACATGTGTGTGTGTATATATCACTAAACTGAATGTATGCACACATGCGTGGTGTGTGCATGTGATTTTCTACATATGTGTGTGTACAGTTGTGCGTGTACATGTGTGTATGTGTACTCCTATTACCGCACTAAATTCACATGTGTGACTGTATATGGGTGTTCGTGTGATTCCATATTCATTGTACACAGCGCTACATCCAACTATTTTGTCTTTAGCAATGGGTAAATAGTAGGGCAGAGTGGGCTTTTAAACCTTGGTGCGTTAACCCAACAAGGATAGTTAAAAGTCTGCAGAAACTTAACTTTAATTTTTCTGAAATTTTGTCCAGGTGTGGACGATGTTAAAGTTAGACAATCCCCAAAATTTGAGCTTCCTATTCCAAAAATTGGCGGAGTTATGTCGATCTTTAGCTCTCCAAATTTGAGGGGGTTACTTTTTGTAATCTATTTTTGTCTTGAGTTCCTTGGTCCAGAAGAACATCCCTGTGCTAGTGCAACCTCCCTACTCGCCTGACCTGGTTCCATGTGATTTTTTTCCTCTTTCCCAAGCTGAAGGGGGTCATCAAGGGAACCCGTTTTGAAATGTGCAAGACAACAAAAAGGCCGTGAGAACATAGCTACGTAGAATCCCGGAAGAATCCTTCCAGGAGTGCATGCAAGTATATCAGAGAAGGATGGGAGAGTGCATTAGACTCCAGGGGGACAATAATTAACATTTTGACAAAAGTCCTTTTTATTATATCTACAGTCATAGGACATGTGTCCCTTTTTATTACAAATATAACATGTAATATTTATTTTTGATGGGAGACTTCTTATTATCCTTCCAAGGTCTGTCTTGATAATTCTGGTAGTTGGTATATCTAGTTGATCTGCCCTCATAGCTGTTATATACTGATCTTTTCACCGTACCAAATCTTCTTATTATAATGGAGATTGTGGGTTTGTCTGTCTGTATCCGAAACTATATTACTATTCAAGTCACAATTCCCTTAGTTATTGACATCACATTCTCTATGATTTTATTTTTATTTAAACCTCAATTATTAATAAAATTATTTTACATTTTTAATACTGTTAACCATGTCTACATACTGACAACATACAATTATATTTATATATACAATAAAATAGCGGTTTACAGTGTGAATGGGAAGGCTTATTTGCATATTAATATTAAAAAATCGAATTTAATAAATATGTGCTTAGTATTATTGATTTCTAACTGTTTGGTTTTATTTTAATGAATATAAGCAAAAATCTCTTCAATGAATCTTAAATGAGATCCATTAACAAGATGAAATAACTGTCATTTTATTCTTTACTTCCTCTTATAACTAAATACTTAAATTAGAAAAAATAACAATGAAAGACGAGAGTGATGGAAGAGTAAGTTTCAGTTGTTCTATTTTTTATTATACTCCCTCTGTTTCAAATCTTTTTATCTGATTTAATACAATATTTTATTACATTAAAACTTAAATACTTGCACCCGGAGGGTGTATATATTTGCTAGTATATATAACGTTGTATACCTTTCTTACTTCTTACTCTGGTCGTATCTTCTTCTGGCCGGCTTCGCTATTCTGATCGTCTATCATTTATCTTCTTGGTCTGGTATATCTTCTAAGGTCTGGTCTTCTATTGAGGATTCCGGGTCTGGTTTCTCTTGGGGATCACTCCTTATCAGAAGCCCTGTGTCATTGTTAGTTTTTAGGTAATAAACACAAGACTTCAATTTACGTTGATGTTACTTTATTTATAAATCCCCAAACCAGACATTCTGCGCAGATGAGACTTACATGTTACTAGCTCGGCTTCTAACTTCTAACTGCCTGAGTTACTTAGTATCCTTAAACCGGAACAGGGCCTTCTATGGGGGTTCCGGTTCTCACGATTTATCCCCGGAAAGCAAGGTCAGAGTGAGGTCAAGCGCTGTCACTCACTCTCAAGGCCATCAGCTGCACTAATCGCCATAATGATTTCTACACTACCTTAAAATGTATTAGGAATGCAATAATTATGTAACAATAGCGAGGGTTTGCTTTACCCTTTTTAAATTGGGTCTTTAGTTGAATAGTTCCATGTTCGTATTCCCCAGAGTACATACTTTCTGTTTCTTCATAACTACGAAGACTGACTTTGAATTCCGTAAATGTCATAGGCTTATCCGCTTTGGGTTTTTACTGTTGCAAAGGGTTAAAAAATTTGAGGGCAAGCCCTTCAATACCATGGCGATTAATAAGCCATCGCTAACAATCTCCCCGGCCTCCCTTAATGAGCTTGCAATGCTATCAGTTTGGATTATGTAATCAGTAATTGATTCATAATCTGTTCTACTCAACGAACTTAGTTGGCGATATAGCCCTACAATTCTAGGTTTGCCTTTCGACAAGTAGTCATCATTGGCAATTCAGTCTCGAAAGACTATGATAAAAGTTTTTGTGTGCCCCTGGGGTTGCAGCCCTACAATTCTAGGTTTGCCTTTCGACAAGTAGTCATCATTGGCAATTCAGTCTCGAAAGACTATGATAAAAGTTTTTGTGTGCCCCTGGGGTTGCAGCCCTACAATTCTAGGTTTGCCTTTCGACAAGTAGTCATCATTGGCAATTCAGTCTCGAAAGACTATGATAAAAGTTTTTGTGTGCCCCTGGGGTTGCAGCCCTACAATTCTAGGTTTGCCTTTCGACAAGTAGTCATCATTGGCAATTCAGTCTCGAAAGACTATGATAAAAGTTTTTGTGTGCCCCTGGGGTTGCAGCCCTACAATTCTAGGTTTGCCTTTCGACAAGTAGTGAGTCCTTAATATTTCCATTGCCTTTCTGTCATCATCTCTCGCTTCGCGCATTACGACATTGAAGGGGATAACTTTTAATTTGTAGTTTGGATTTGAAATACATCTTTTGTGACACCAGTCCTTGGAACTTTTCTGACATACCACGTATATATATATATATATATATATATATATATATTTATTTAATTTGCTGAGTTTTTATAGATCAATGTTCATTATAAACAGCTACCCAGGTTTCATGCCAAGGGGCAATCATCAGGCCGTTGAGTTAGATCCCATGGTGTTTGGTGAAGATCTTTACTTAATGTCACATTCTGGACCGTAAATAACGTCGGTTACTGGAAAAAATTTAAAAGAGTCTACCATATATATAAAAATAGTTTTTTGAAAACCTATACATCCTTTATCAAACGGAATTAATTTAAAAATAAAAAATAAAAAAAATTTTTTCAAAAGAAATTTTTTTCTATTTTTAACGAATAAAGGGAGGTAACTTCGTTGGCATTGTTACAAAAAAATGCAACTTTTGAAAAAAATTAAATTTTTAATAAATCCGAACTACAATAGCGTCCGCGAAAGTAACCGACGTTATTTACGGTCCAGAATGTGACATTAAGTAAAGATCTTCAACAAACACCATGGGATCTAACTCAACAACCTGATGATTGCCCCTTGGCATGAAACCTGGGTAGCTGTTTATAATGAACATTGATCTATAAAAACTCAGCAAATCAAATAGATATTAGCTCTCACAATTTGTGATTGAGCACTGTATTTTCTTTGTTTCATCACAAAAAAAATTTGTTTTTATATATATATATATATATATATATATATATATATTAGTATTTCCCCATGCTAAATACGCACCGAGTACTTTTTTGGTAAATATAAAATTAATTTTCTCCTCACCCCAAAATAACTTTTGACAAGAAAGAAGCAAATGATCGCATAGTGTCGCAATGAACAAACATTCCTCTGTCTATGCAAATGAAATCAATATCATCCGTACTCTAAGCACTTCTAAAAAAATGCGGTCACTCCAAATATCAATGTGCACTAACTTCTTTCGCAGTGGTATATATATATATTGTGATATCCATCTGGCATCTTGTGCAGAATCCATGCCCCTAGTTCCATACGAGCTGGCATCACTGGCGACTATAATGTCCAGGTGTTGGTTATAGTGGGTAAGCGCGTGGTGTAATGGTTAAAGTCATGGGAAATGGACTCGTCGACCCGAGTTCAAATCCTGGATGTGATAATTGCATTTCACTTAGCGCTAATACCCTTGGGAAAAGTATGAATTCTACTCTCCCTCCAGCTATGGGTAAATAGTAGCGCAGACTAAGCTCTTTAACCTTGGTTAGGCAACCGGTCTAGGAGAAGGAAAACTCTGAATTTAAACCTGCTGAACTCCGCTTAAGAAATTGACCTTGTGTCGCACCCTGCTCGTGCGGAGGGGTTGGTAAATATATATAGTGGGTAAGAAACAAGTCCGACGCTAAGCCTTCTTTTATTTTGACGAATGCTTTCTGGCATTCAGGTGTCCACTCCCGGTCCTTGTCCTTTTTTTTAGAAGTCCGTTTAACGGAGCACGTATGTCGTGCATATTAGGTATGAGGAAGATAAGAGGACAAGTGAGCAAGAAATGAACAACTCAAAACAAATCAAGGGTTGAAATGATTTCGTCCGTATTACTCGGACATCGTCAGTCGAAATGATTTTATTAAAGCAAAGTTATGACCTACCTATGCACTCCCCTACACCTACTCTTCATCCTCCAAACTACCCTCACACCACCCCTCACCAAATCATATGTACGCACGTAACTTTGCTTTAATAAAATCACTTCGACTGACGATGTCCGAGTAATACGGACGAAATCATTTCAACTCTTGATTTGTTTTGAGTTGTTCATTTCTTGCTCACTTATCCTTTTATCTTCCTCATATTGTCGGATTCTAAACCCATCCATCCTATCTTCATATATATATATATATATATATATATATTATATATATATATATAAAGATAATCTACTGAGTCAGACGAACCTACTGTTAGTTTCGCACAAAGCTCTTCAGGGCTAAAATCTGACTCTAAATAAGAGTCAGATTTTAGCCCTGAAGAGCTTTTGCGAAACTAACAGTAGGTTCGTCTGACTCAGTAGATTACTTTATTCTTGGCTCTACTTAGGTATCGAGCACACAAATTAGCTTCTCCTAGCGGTTATATGAATATATATATATCTTATATACATATATATACATATAATTGTTTTTTCTTTTGGCCAAATACTGTACCAATAGATTATTTTTTGTTGGTACGAATATCTTGGTCTTTTCTTTTTTTCAAAATTTTTTCTTCCTGTTGAGTTTGGTAGTATATTTTTACAATCAAACTCTCTGCCGGGTTTTTTCTCTCCGCGAGGATCTACAACACGCTTGGTATATTAATATATATATATATATATATATATATATATATATATATATCTTATTATAATGGAGATTGTGTGTTTGTCTGTCTGTAACCGAAACTAGATCACTACTCAAGTCACAATTCCCTTAGTTATTGACGTCACATTCACCATGAATTTATTTTTATTTAAACCTCAATTATTGATAAAATTGTTATACCTTATTAATACTGTTGGATTAATCTACATACTAATAACATGCAAGTATATTTATATATACAACAAAATAGCGGTTTACAGTGTGAACGAGAAGGCTAATTTGCATATTAATATTTAAGAATTTGATTTTAATAAATATATGCTTAGTATTATTGATTTCTAATTGTTTGGTTTTATCTTAACGAATCTGAGCAAAAGTCTCGGCGATAAATCTTAAAAGAAATCCACAAACAAGACGAAAAAACTGTAATTTTATTAAATACTTCATAATCTAACTAAATAGATAAATTAGGAAAAATGAAAGACGGGAGTGATGGAAAATGATGGAAGAGTTAGATTTAAAGCTGTTCTATTTTCTGATTATACCCCCTCAGTTTATCATTTTCTAAATAGTTTCTAATTTGATACAATATTCTATTACATCAAAACCTAAATAATTGCACCCGAAGGGTGCATATATTTGCTAGTATATATCTTCTTATTATAATGGAGATTGTGTGTTTTTTCTGTCTGTAACCGAAACTATATTCCTACTCAAGTCACAATTCTCTTAGTTATTGACATCACATTCTCCATGATTTTATTTTTATCTAAACCTCAATTATTAATAAAATTGTCTTACATTATTAATACTGGTTAACTATGTCTACTACTGACAAAACATTG
>JALAJA010001647.1:12500-14599 GCA_023376005.1 Doryteuthis pealeii | reverse complement strand
CAGCATGGCATTCAGGTCCGCATATTAATAATATAATACAATATACTACTACTAATATAACTATACCTATATATATAATCATTAGCCCTTCCCGCTTGACCGGCATAGCTATGTGACACAAGACCAAATATTCTTAGGAGAGCGCTTATAAAACATTTTGAAATCTCTACAACCAGTGGTTACTACTAAATACTTATCCATAGCTGAGGGAGAAGAGCTTGAATTATAACCTTTCTCAAGGGTATTATCGCTATGGAAATGTAAACAGCGTTGTTCGGATTTGAACACAGGTCGTTGAGTTCATTTCCTACGACTATAATCATTGCACCAGCCGTCTGTTCAGTAACTGTTGTATATAACATATTTGTTAGTCGCGAAAAACACTGGATAACCGTCACTTAAGAACCGTCCTTAATTCTCCGTCAGATGAACCAGCATATTTTGTTCGACTTACGCATATCGTTTGTGGTAAGGAGTTAAGCAGACGTATAGCTGTAGTTTCTGGGTACTACCTCCAGGATTTATTCAAGAGTGCATGCAGCACTTCTTGTATAGTTCCATGTATTTTTCCACAAACATTTCGTAAAAGTACAAGTGGTACTGCCATACAAGTAGTACGAATATGGCATACAAATTAGAAGAATTTATATCATCAGAGAGATCAAATTTCCATATGATCGATAATCTGTTAATAGTAGTCCATGCATTTCCTATTTCACAAATTGAAGCAGAAGATACGAAGAAGCGAAAAACCCCAATAAAGATATCAGATTTTTCAGAACAGTTTTCTTCAAATATGCAAAACGAAAATTTTCGGATCATATTTGTGGAT
Organism: Doryteuthis pealeii; assembly: GCA_023376005.1. Lineage (NCBI taxonomy): Eukaryota > Metazoa > Mollusca > Cephalopoda > Myopsida > Loliginidae > Doryteuthis > Doryteuthis pealeii. Next base: position 13,767 of record JALAJA010001647.1, on the reverse strand, counting down.
CATTTTTATTAAAAATGTGTTTATGCATTCTGATTGAAAAGACAACGTACTAGAAATCACATAAATTTTAAGCCACAGGCAAAAAAAAAAAAAAAAAAAAAAAAATTCGACAGATACCTGAACCACTTGCCAGAGAGATGAAGAATTGTGGAACATGGAGGTGACGATGATACCAATCGTAGTTTAGAGCACTCGAACAGTGCCTAAAAACCTGGAAAAGAGAAGTGGTGGAGATCCGAAGAAAAAACAGAAACCATCCAGACCATTCAGATTGACAACACTGCCTAAAATCAACTAGGGCACTTGGAAGAGCCTTGGATATTCAGTGAAGGGCCACCAGCTAAGGTAGATTTACAAAAACTCTCAAATAAAAACAATGGATTTTTGCCGAAGCTATGAAGCATGAAGAGATCTAAATCTATTGCACACTAGGAACGTCCCCAAAAGCTTGGAAAATAGATTGGAGGATTGGAGATCAGAAGAAGAATCGAAACCAATTAACTCCAGCATTATTCGAGGTGGTCGAGCCAATCTTTCAAATGCTGAAAGATGGTTAATATACAAACAATAATCATGCTTTTATTCCCCTTCATTTGGCCCTGTACTGCATTAGATATAAGCGTAAGAAAGGTAGCCAGTTCAAAAAACAACTAGGAGTTTGGTGCAAATCCCAAAGAACCATAGCGAAAACAATATGTGTAAGAAATATTGCATTAATATATTATTATTTTGAGTTCTTTCACACCAACCACCTCAGATTACACGTTGGTGTAAAGATCCCAATAATAATAATAATAATATAATAATAATAATAATAATAATCTTGTTAAAAAATAGTTGTTGTGATGCAGAAAATGGGGTTCATATGAGCGTTTATAAACTTCCAAGACATTTCCATAAGAATATATTTAATACCTTCCCTACTCAAAAAAACATATTGAATTTGGATGCGTGTGGTGTAATGGATACCATTGCAAGAAATGGACAATGAGAGACGAGTTCAAATCCTGGACAAGCTGTTTGCATTTAACACAAAGCGCTAATACCCTTGAAAAAAGTTAAGAATAAACTATTCTGTTTCCAGCTATAGGTAAAATGTTGGGCATACTGTGCTCTTTAACCTTGGTACGGTAACCGGTTTAGGAGTAGGAAAACTCTGAATTCAAACCAAAAGGCCTCTCTTCTTGTTAGTCAAAACTACCTTGAGAGATGCCCCTCTCTTCCTCCCTTAGGGTGAGAAAAAGAAATTATCTTGCAGCTTCCAAGT
>JALAJA010001647.1:0-7500 GCA_023376005.1 Doryteuthis pealeii | reverse complement strand
CTGTTGTTGGTTGTTGTCGTCGTCGCCGTCGTTGAGTTGTTGTTGTAGTTGTTGTCTCTTCTTTTTCTTCTTCTTCTTCTTCTTCTTCTTCTTCTTTCTTCTTCTTCTTCTTCTTCTTCTTCTTCTTCTTCTTCTTCTCGGCATATTGTACTCTGATTAATTTAGCTCAAAGAGTGGTTCCTAATGCAAATTTAAAAAAATTAATAGCATTTTGTTCGAAGTTTATTTCGACAAATGCTATTAATTTTTTTTATAAATTTTGCATTAGGAACCACTCCTTTGAGCTAAATTATCAGAGTACAATATCGAGAAGAGAAGAAGAAGAAGAAGAAGAAGAAGAAGAAGAAGAGAAGAAGAAGAAGAAGAAGAAGAAGAAGAAAAGAAGAGAAGAGAACAACAACTACAACAACAACTACAAACGACGGCGACGACGACAACAACAACAACAACAGCCAAAGATAGACAGACCGAAAGATGTATTGACAGATAAATACACAATGATATATTTATATATTACATATATCGTCTTTATATCTGATCTTTATATACATTTTAGAGAACATTACATTCACCTTTGTAAATAATATATATAAACAACACATACACACATATATACGCACACAGACGGCGCACTCACATAGACACACATAGAACAACACACCACAACAATATATATATATATATATATATATACACCATTTATAAATTGTCAAAACATATATATTTATATATATATATATATATATTATACCATTTCCTTCTAAAGGGGACATTGTAAAATAGCAAATTAAAAGTGAACACATGACCTTTCGCACTTTTACCAAGCGCATACACACGCAGCTGCCGGTCTTCAAGTGTACAAAGTCAGAATCAAATACAGATAAGTTCATGTTCAACATGCCGAAAAGAAGCCCATAATACCTGCCTTCCTATTTGCGACTAAGAAGTAAACAATATAAGAAAGAGAATCGATCGCAGAGTTCTTTTTTTATGTTAACTTTTTCTTTTCTTGACATCGAATCAAACCTATATTCAGTTACTTTATTCAGACTTTAATTGAGCCCATTTACTCGAAAGGTGCATTCATATCAGCAATTCACGAAGGTTAACGGGCAGCACGTTATACAATATTATTAACCATGCAATGCTTGGATAGAACTATTCACAGGAGACGCTGAAGAACCCTCGAAGGAAAATGTTAAAGTACTATAACACGCACATTTGATGGATGATATTTTGAAACTAATATGAAACGTGTGTATTCTCTAACACACACACACACACACAAATATATATATATATATATATATAATATATATATATATATGTGTGTGTGTGTGTGTGTGTGTGTTATATATATATATATATTCATACATATTTTGTCATCTAGAGGACACCGTTTTAGGACGTATCACGTCTCCTCAATGTGTCTAGCCTTAGCAGGCTACCTCTGGTCTGGATAGAAACCCGACCGATTTTCAGTAGCCAGGTTGTCTTAACCACTTGCCGTGTATATATATAATATATATATATATATTATATATATATATATATATATATATATATATATATATAGTCGTAGGGAAATGAACTCAACGACCTGTGTTCAAATCCCGAACGACGCTGTTTACATTTTCCATAGCGATAATACCCTGAGAAAGGTTATATTCAACTCTTCTCCCTCCAGCTATGGGTAAATAGTAGTAACCACTGTTGTAGAATTCAAAACTGTTAAACTCTCCCTAAGAAATTGGGCTTGTGTCACATCCTACCAGCGGAAAGGGCTGAATATATATATATATATATATATATATATATATATATATATATATATATATATATATATGCGAACACTGAATGCCATGCTGATGATTTGGGAGGATGGATGACCGAAATAGACAACTGGAGAGACAGGGTGGATACAGAGACAGGGAATGCTTACTGCCAGCAAGACTTGATGATGATGATGATGATGATGATGATGATGATATATTTTAAATATCACAATGGAAACTCTGGTATTGCCTTGATTCGGACAATGGCCATTGGAACTTGTGAGGCATACACAACTATCACAGCTACATGCCAAATCCTTAATGCTATTTTCTATAATTCTCACCAATGCCTCCAGATATTCTTTCCCCCTTCTGTTAGTGACATCCCGATCGTGCCGGAAATAGTCATCTCTTTCTGTTAACATCACCTCCTACAGGAAAACACTTTACGTTATTAACTGGACTTAAACGCTTCTTCCTTCTCCCTTATTTACTTATTTTTGAAATGACAATCCAACCTGAAATCTTTACGGCAAGACAAGAACTAAGTATTTAAACATAATTCTTTTCCACAGGCGTGCTACTTCGCATATTGTCAAACGCAGACTAGTACATAAGAAAATAATCTGCTAGGAACTCATACGCCCAATCCATTCATTTTCTAAAGGTTCCCGATTTAGGTCTGCTGGACTTGGACTTGGACATGTTTCTCTGCTATCGGACAAGTATTATATAAGTAAAACTAGCATTAGTCGCAGACACTATTAACAGGGGTAGAATTAAAGTTGGTCGGGTGCCTAATGTCGGTATCAGCCAGACAGCGATGGAGTGTATCCCCTTTTCACTAGCGCTAGACCGAGAAGATTGTTCTTTTTAGCGTTTGGGCCCGGTGCGCGACACCTACCATCAGCTCCTCACTTTTACCGTATAGATCCATGTGCTACTCATACCCTGAGTATATATATCTATATATATATTATATATATACAGAAAGTGATTTTAACTCTCGAATAGGAAAGGCATGGTTGCGTCACCAACAAATTATCAGCATATGGAAATCCGATCTCCCCAACAAGCTAAAGAGGAGATTTAGGCTGTAGTTGTGTCGGTACTACGGTTGTATGGCTGTACCACCTGGACCCTAACGAAGCGCCTTGAGAATAAGATAGATGGGAGCTGCACAAGAATGCTGCGAGCGGTGCTGAATAAGTCGTGGAAGCAGCAACCTACGAAAGAGCAACTGTATGGCCACCTGCCCCCATCTCACAAACCTTACGAGTAAGACAGGCTAGACATGCAGGACACTGCTGGAGAAGCAAGGACGAGCTCGTAAGCGACGTACTTACTGTGGAAGCCAGCACATGGGCACGCTAATGTGGGCTGCCCAGTCAGGACCTACATTGACCAACTATGTAGGGATACTGGCTGCCGTGCGGAGTCGATGAATGATAGGGAAGGTTGACGAGAGATCGTCATGGATATCCGTGCAAATTGCACGACATGATGATTATATATATATATATATATATATATATAATATATATATATATATATTATATATATATATATATGCACGCTTGTCACGTAATGTTTATCAGCATAGGATAATAATATACGCTACTTGATTCGGCGTCACGAGTTCAAGCCCTGGATGGAGTTGTTGCAGTTCACATAGTGAACTATGGGAAATTAATCCATTATACCTTGCGTACGGTTAATAGTAGGGCAGACAGCACTTTATAGCCGTGCAATGGCTACTTGTCTAAGAGAAGGAAAACTGAACTTGAATCGCATCCTTGCACGGATTATTTACATATATATATATATATATATATATATATATATATATATATATATATATATACAGATATTCTGTAAGTTTATTGGGAAATCAATGAAGAAAAACAATGGATTCAAAACTTTGATGTGGGAAAAAAAAAAAAACCAATGAGTTGAGCTGATAAATATTGGAAAGTTCTATAATAAATACTGAAAACCGCTATAATAAGTACTGAAAAAATACTGAAAAGTGGTGTAATAAATATTGGATAAGTATTTGTAGAGCCGCGTTAGATAATTCTGATACATACACATACGCACACACACACACACACACACACACACACATATATTATATATATTATATATATATATATAATATATATATAAGCCAATAACTTTTTATTCATCTTTTGAAGGATCATTGTCGTAGTTAATGCAAGTGGCCATCAGATAGATAGATAGATAGATAGATAGATATGTGTGTATGTGTATGTTTCTTTAGCTTTTAGTGTTTGGGTCAGCTCGTGTTGTGGAGAAATAGGAGAGGAAAGAAAAAACAAAACAAAATGAGATCACAGCTTCATATGTAAATTTAAAATTAGTATTCAAAAAATGCAAACTGTATTATTACGTCATATTTCATAGAAATATTTGGATTGTTTCATTAGGATGCCTAATGACCTAAAATGTTATTGCTATCACCAAATAATGTTCTTAAAAATAATAAGAATACGCCTCTTCTAATGAACCCAATTAAGTCATCGTCAATTAAAAGTTTTCCTTCAATGATAAATGCTCACTGTAAATAATAAATTACTTTTACACTATTGTGTATTATCCTTAAACCTACCCGTTAAAGAGATTAATATAATTTTTACGTTCTATCGATTATTTCTTTGACTGAGGTAATTCCAAAGGCAACCGCTTCGTTTTAATGTTAATATTCATTTGATTTTTGCCTTTTCATATTCTTTCTTTTCAGCCAAATCCTTTTCTGACATTGCGCATTCTGTGCGCTGTGAATAATTTGGTGATTGTCTTTATTATGTTGCCTTTTTATCTTATCGTCTTAGTTACTGTTTCCCTATTTACTCATTTGATATGCAATCTATCCTTTTCTCCTTTTCAAATGTCACCAATTTACATGGACGTACGAAACTATCGTCAAGCGGCCTGTTTATCTTTGCTGCTATATTGAATTCTTCTGTGGCCTCCTCCTGCATATAGGGTATGGTCACAAGCCATTTATCGCATGTCTCTATTTCGTCTACTATGGTCTGTAAGACAAGGCAAAGGACAAACTTTAAATGACACTATTTTTAACAGCAATCTTCTCACTGACAGTGTTGCTCCACAAATTGTCTCTAACAAAGCACTAGGGAAAAAAGGTTGGTGGGAACTATACAAGGATGCTAAGTGTAGTCTTGAACCAAAACTGAAAGAAGCATCGCCACCAAAAAAAAGACAAATGTACGGTCACTTACCTCCTGTCTCACAACCATCTACGGAAGACGAACACGTCATGATGGTCACTCTTGGAGAATCAATAATGAACTTATGAGCAGCATCCCATAAAACAGCAGCTATACGGCCACTTACCTACTGTCATTCAAGTAAGATGATCATATAAGCTGGACATTTGATAAGTTGTTGTCATATAAGTACTACTGTATGGTACAATACTTGGACGTTAACGAAACGTTTGGAGAAAAAATGTAGATGAAAACTACACAAGAATGCTGTTGTCGTGGACATCCCAGCCACCAGGTTCCATCCTTGAGAAATCATGGGTCGCCACCATTTGGCCCCATGAGTGCGTTATTTACTGCTATGCAGAGGTGCAGTTGGTTATTTTTTCAGCCACAGTCAACAGCGCTCCTCATACTTGGGGAAGCTGCAAGATAATTTCTTTTTCTCACCCTAAGGGAGGAAGAGAGGGGCATCTCTCAAGGTAGTTTTGACTAACAAGAAGAGAGGCCTTTTGGTTTGAATTCAGAGTTTCCTACTCCTAAAACCGGTTACCGTACCAAGGTTAAAGAGCACAGTATGCCCAAAAACTTTTACCTATAGCTGGAAACAGAATAGTTGTTTTCTTAACTTTTTTTCAAGGGTATTAGCGCTTTGTTTAAATGCAAACAGCCTTGTCCAGGATTTGAACTCGTCTCTCATGTCCATTTCTTGCAATGGTATCCATTACACCACACGCATCAAATTCAATATGTTTTTTTGAGTAAGAAAAGTATTAATATATTTCTTATGGGAAATGTCTTGGAATTTTATAAACACGCTCATATGAACCCATTTTTCTGCATCACAACAACTATTTTACGAAGATTTATTATTATTATTATTATTATTATTATTATTATTTATGGAGATCTTTACACCAACGTGTAACTGATGGTTTGGTGTGAAGAACTCAATAAAATAATATATTAATGCAAATATTTTTCTTAACACATATTGTTTTCGCTATGGTTCTTTTGGGGATTTGCACCAAACTCCTAGTTTCTTTTTGAACCGTACCTCTTACGCTTATCTCAATGCAGTACAGGGCCAAAATGAAGGGGAATAAAAGCATGATTATTGTTTTATATTAACCATCTTTCAGCATTTTGAAAGATTGGCTCGAACACCTCGAATGCTGAGTTCATGGTTTCGATTCTTCTTCTGATCTCCAATCCTCCAATCTATTTCCAAGCTTTTGGACGTTCCTAGTGTGCCAAATAGATTTAGTATCTCTTCATGCTTCATAGCTTTTCGGAAAATCCATTGTTTTTATTATGGAGATTTTAAAATCTACCTTAGCTGGTGGCCCTTCACTGATAATCCAAGGCTCTTCCAAGTGCCCTAGTGATTTTAGCAGTGTTGTCATCTGAATGGTCTGGATGGGTTTCTGTTTTTCTTCGGATCTCCACACTTTCTCTTTTCCAGGTTTTTAGGCACTGTTCCGAAGTGCTCTAACTACGATTGGGTATCATCGTCACCTCCATGTTCCACAATTCTTCATCTCTCTGGCAAAGTTAGGTATCTGTTCGAATTTTTTTTTTTTTTTTTTTTTTTTGCCTGTGGCTTAAAATTATATGATTTCTTAGTACGTCTTTTCAATCAGAAATGCATAAACACATTTTAATAAAAATGATCCACAAATATGATCCACAAATTTTCGTTTTGCATATTAAGAAAACTGTCTGAAAATCTGATATCTTATTGGGTTTTTCGCTCTTCGTATCTTCTGCTTCATTTGTAATAGGAAATGCATGGACTACTATTAACAGATTATCGATCATATGGAAATTTGATCTCTCTGATGATATAAATTCTTCTATATTGTAGCCATATTCGTACTACTTGGTAATGGCTAGTACCACTTGTACTTTTACGAAATGTTTTGGTGGAAAAAATACATGGAACTATACAAGAATGCTGCATGCACTCTTGAATAAATCCTGGAAGTAGTACCCAAGAAACTACAGCTATACGTCTGCTTAACTCCTATACCACAACGATATGCGTAAGTCGAACAAATATGCTGGTCACTGACGTGAGAATTAAGGACGGTTCTAAGTGACGTTATCCAGTGTTTTCCGACTAACAAATATGTTATATAAACAGTTACTGAACAGACGGCTGGTGCAATGATTATAGTCGTAGGAAATGAACTCAACGACCTGTGTTCAAATCCCGAACAACGCTGTTACATTTTCCATAGCGATAATACCCTTGAGAAAAGGTTATATTCAACTCTTCTCCTCCAGGCTATGGGTAAATAGTAGTAACCACTGTTGTAGAATTCAAAACTGTTAAACTCTCCCTAAGAAATTGGGCTTGTGTCACATCCTACCCAAGCGGAAGGCTAATATATATATAATATATATATATATATATATATATATATAATATATAATGCGAACACTGAATGCCAGCTGTGATTTATCTCCTT
>JALAJA010001645.1:5000-26210 GCA_023376005.1 Doryteuthis pealeii | reverse complement strand
TAAGTATTAAAACACACAATATGCTGTTAAAGTGAAAACATTTTATATCATATTCATAGCTAATATTGAACAATATTTCGATTTATAAATATCATCTTCAGAGCTTGTTTTTACTCCGGACTCAACGAGAGAGGGGCTGAAATTAATTCAATTCAAAACGAAAACATTGATGTTCCAAAACGTCATGCGGTAATTTCAAATATAAGCACATCCGCCACGCGTTTCTCGGTCAGCGACAGTCATTATGTATATCTTAGTGTAACAGTTTTTTAAAAAAGAAGACAAATTCGACAATAGACTTATACTTATACCGTCGGATTCATTTCCTTTCTCTTAACTTATATATATATATATATATATATATATATATATATATATATATATATATATATATATATAGTCATCCACAGACACGTGTTTCGACTTCAGTGTAGCTAGACATTTGTGAGCTACCTACAGCCGAGATAGAAACCGGATCGATTCAGCAGCAGTCGGACATCGTAACCCACAGAATGCTGAAGGAATCTTAACTGTTTTAATACACACATCTGTATGTATGTAAAGGCCGTTATAGAGTGCTCCATCTCTTTTATAGGAGAGCATTGGATTTACAAATATATAAATATTGACCGTCTGATGATTGCAAGTAAGCATGAAACTTTAGAAAAAATGAATATATATATTTATTCATTTATATATATATAGAGAGAGAGACAGAGACAGAGACAGAGACAGAGAGAGACAGACAGACACAGACAGAGACAGACAGAGAGATATAGGTAGATAGATAGATACATAGATATGAACACACTGTGATCTATATATGTATATGGATAGATAGATATGAACACATTGTTATATATATATATATATATATATATATAGAGAGAGAGAGAGAGAGAGAAAGAGAGAGAGATAGAGATAGAGAGGAATAAATTTAGATACATACATAGATACATAGATATGAACACACTGTGATAGATAGATAGATAGATAGATAGATAGATAGATAGATAGAAATACATTTAGATAGATAGATAGATAGATAGATAGATAGATAGATAGATATGAAAACACTGTGATAGATAGATAGATAGATAGATAGATAGATAGATAGATAGATAGATAGATAGATAGAAATACATTAGATAGATATATAACACACTGTGATAGATAGATAGATAGATAGATAGATAGATAATACATTTAGATAGATAGATAGATAGATAGATAGATAGATATGAACACACTGTGATAGATAGATAGATAGATAGATAGATAGATAGATATACATTTAGATACATAGATAGATAGATATGAACACACTGTGATAGATAGCTAGACAGATAGATAGATAGATAGTAAATTTAGATAGATAGATAGATAGATAGATAGATAGATAGATATGAACATGTGATAGATAGATAGATAGATAGATAGATAGATAGATAGATAGATAGATAGATATAGAACACACTGTGATAGATAGATAGATAGATAGATAGATAGAAATACATTTAGATAGATAGATAGATAGATAGATAGATAGATAGAGATAGATAGATAGATAGATAGATAGATAGATAGTAAAATTCGATATATAGATAGATAGATAGATAGATATTGATAGATAGATAGATAGATAGATTGTTTGGTCTCGTCCAACAGTTGCTCATCTAATAGACCACAAAAGGACCTTTTTTAAAAAGCAGACAAAGATACCGAGACAGGTATATTTTTCAATGGCCGAACTTTTTAAGTTAGCGGCTGTTGTTTTGTTTTGTTCCAATTTTTCTTTTTCTTTTCTTTTTTTTTTTTTTTTTTTTTTTTTTTGCTGTTGTCAAAGTGTAACAGCTGTAAAGAGGTGGTTGGAGTAAGCAACATTTTTCATACCTACGATAGTCCCATTTTTTTATACTTACATATATCGGGAGATCTTGACTATGCATCGTCTGCAGAGGGATCTTACCCCACTCCGCGCATGAAAAAAAAAAAAAAAACAGGTGCACCCGGTAGTCAGAGTCCAGATTTGGTGCTCTGTGATGGTTGGTTGGTTAGTTGATTGGATCTTACGGCATGTCAACCCTTGTTGGGTTATTTTATGCCAAGGACATAAAATAAAGAGGTTGTCTTTACTTAGTAAAGTAAAAAGTAAGTAAAGTCGTCGGGGCGGCTCAATGTCGGTATCAGCCATGCAGCGAGGGAGTCTATCCCCTTTTCACTAGCGCTAGACCAAGGAGATTATTTTATTTGTTTTTGTTATTTGTTATTTGTTATTATTTGTTATTTGTTATTATTTTATTATTTTTAAAGATTTGGTGCTCTGTGATGGTTGGTTGGTTAGTTGATTGGATCTTACGGCATGTCAACCCTTGTTGGGTTATTTCATGCCAAGGACATAAAATAAAGAGAGGTTGTTTTTACTTGGTAAAGTAAAAAGTAAGTAAAATCGTCGGGGCGGCCTAATGTCGGTATCAGCCATGCAGCGAGGGAGTCTATCCCCCTTTTCACTAGCGCTAGACCAAGGAGATTATTTTATCGTCTGAGGTGGAGCGCCACACCTACCATCAGCTCCTTACTTTACCGCACAGATCCCTATGCTACTCATACGCTGAGTTGGCGAGGGCGGGTATCGAACTATGAACCTAGTGGTTTCTAGTCGAACGCTCTACCGACTGAGCTAACCCGGCCCTTTTACTGGTAAATGTATCCAATTATTCTCCTTTCAGCTATGTGTAAATAGTATGACAACCGATCCAATGATTGGTTAGATTTTACGGCATGTCAACCCTTGTTGGGTTATTTTATGCCGAATACGTTTTGTTTTATTCACTCTTAATGGATATTCAAATTTTTAAACTCAATTTTTTAAAACATTTTTCTAAAACCATTTTCTATTTAACCCATAGATAGGACCCAACAGGTACTACCACTCCGGGTTATAGTGGACCTGAGAGTAATGTTGATGAAGAATTACTCAACACTCCCGAGAGCTCCCAAATCGGGTCCTCATCATTAGATGCAGTTTGGCGTCATACCCAGGACAATAGGACCCTCAGCCAACGCCTTCTAGCACATATATGATAAAAAGAAGACGTTTTGTTTTAATCATTATTGGTGGGTATTCAATTTTTGGTTATTCTCCAAGTCAGACATTTTGGAACAGGAAAATTATTACGATGATTTATATTCCCTTGGATGTTGGATGGCTGGTTGCTTGGATTTTACGGCATGTCAACCCTTGTTGGGTTATTTTAAGCCGAAGACGTTTTGTTGTATTTATTATTGAGGGGTATTCAAATTATGGTTATTCTGCGAGTCTCTGGGCAGACACTTTGGAACCGGAACATTATTACGATAATTTATGTTCCCTTGGTGAATGGTTCGTTGGTTGGATTTTACGGCATGTCAACCCTTGTTGAGTTATTTTATGCCGAAGACATTTTGTTTTATTTATTATTGAAGGTATTCAAATTTTGGTTGTTCTGCGAGTCTCTGGACAGACATTTTAGAACCGGAACATTATTACGATAATTTATGTTCCCTTGGTGAATGGTTGGTTGGTTGGATTTTACGACATGTCAACCCTTGTTGGGTTATTTTAAGTCGAAGATATTTTGTTTGATTTATTATTGATGGATATTGAAAATTTTGATTGTTCTACGAGTCTTTGGACATACATTTTTGAACCGAAACATAATTACGATGATTTATATTCTCTTGTTAATTGGTCGGTTTGTTGTATTTTACGGCATGTCAACCCTAGTTTGGTTATTTTATGCTGAAGACATTTTGTTTTATTCCTTATTGATATATGATAAAACGGGTTGGGGCTTGCCATAAGGTCAATAGGGTTGGGATAATCATATAGGTACTAGGGCTTGACGTGAACAGCCGATTGATCAGAAGGGGGCCTCTCCGACCGCCCGTCTTGCCTAAGTAAGGGCCAAAGTGCAGTGTTGCATGTCATGAACTGCTTATATTTCGGCTATATCTCCCACATATTTGAATCTTTACTTGAGTAGCTGGTTTCGTGGATGGATTTTTTATCTTCTGTTTCTTGTGTTCTGTAGTCTGTATCTGTTGCTATCTTAATTTCTTTTTTTAACTCACGCTTTCACCTCCTCACGACTCGCCTCGTGCCCCTCGAACTCGTCACATTCACCTTCTCTGCTTCCGCCCACATGTTACATAATTATTAGATACCTAATATTCATGTGCAATAGTGTAGAAACACGATGGCGTTTTAAGGAATGAGTGACAGCGTCCTCACCCTACCTTCCAGGGATAGCCACGAGAACCGGTAGAGAAGACCCTATCTTCCGGTTTAGATAGTAAGTAAGTTTCAGTCAGTTAGAAGGTAGCAGCGAGCTCGAAGGGGTAAGTCGCGTTATACGCGCGTCCTCTCATCTGCGCAGATTGTCTGGTTGGGGATTTAAAAATAAAGTAAGATCAAAGCAAATCGGAGTTTTGTGTTATTATCTCTAAAAAAAACTAACAATGACACAGGGCTTCTGATAAAGAGAAATCTCCAATAGAAGACCAGACCCGAAGTCCCCAAGAAAGTCCAGATTCCAGACCAAGACAAGATGTTGATTCCAAAGACGGCCAGAAGAAGAATAGAAGTAAGAAGTAAAGAAGAGGGTAGACAACACACATACATAACATGCCACTTGCTGTCTTTTCGACCGAGAGACCGTTGTTGGCTCATCACAGGTTTGTGGGTTTTGCTGTTCGATCTCGCTAAAGGATCACATCTCTACTTCTCCACATAGTCACCGTTTCTCTCAATAGCAATGTTCCGCCTTCGAATGAGAGCATGTATCCCTGCCCCGTAAAATTCTATTGACTGTTCTTTGAGCCACACAGATTTCACTTCCTCGTCACTGGAGTAATGTTTGCCTCTCAAACTCTCTTTCATGAGACAGAAGAGATGATAGTCTGAAGGCGCTACATCTGGTGAATATGGAGATGCGGTAAAGTTGTCCACCCGAATGAGGCGATGTTTCTCTTGTCCTGATGTTGGTCTGATTTCGCCAAGGCAGATACTAGCTCACGGAAACAACCAAGGCATATATTTTGTGCGATTACATTTTTATTCAGAACCAGTACTTTCTCAACCTAGGATCCCGCATAATTGACTAAGCTAAGCTGAGCCCCCCCCCCCCAACAGTCTGTGTAACCGCAAAGGTTACTTCAAGCCTATGACCTAACCTTCTACATTTTAAATTTCAATCGTCGCTTATGAATTCGTAATCTATTCTCGATAAATGCCCAGAAAGTCTTGTTTATCTTACTTAGATGGTTTAGGTGATCGGAGGTAAATGGTTATAAAGATTTTGCTGTTGCTGTAGCATCTTGTGTAGCGGCCGGCTGTTTTTTTTTTTCTTCCAGAATTTCATTAGAGTTCGATTGGTGTAACCTTACAGTAGTACTGATTGGGCTACAGCTTGAAAGATTTTCCTTTTTATTTTCTCAAAGAGTTCGGATTTGCATAGGATCAATAATATTTCAATAGTAGAAATAAAAGAAAAGAAAGATATAACTAAGATAAAAATCCGCTGAGATTTAAAAATGAAAAGCGAAGGCAGTATATGATTTTATTCAATTTATCTTTAAACAGAAGCCATTCGTTATTTGTCTGAATTCATTTAGACGAGGCTTGATAATTTGTATTATTTAAATTTTTCGGACTGTTGTGCTCATCTTTATTGTTATATGCACAGAGTTTCGGCCAGTTGAACAGATGACAAAATGGATATAAGTGTTGAGTTACTATACTTCTAAGTGACAATCACCTGTAGGTTGAGGGTTCATTCACTGACTTAACACTTTCAACCGAGCATGGTTAAAGAAACGAGAAAAAACCTAACCTTCTACATTTTAAATTTCAATCCCTTGAATTCTAATTCTAATGTTACATAATTATGGATCCCTAATATCTTTTTAAGGTAGTATAGAAATCCTTATGGCGATCAGTACAGCGGATGGCCTTGAGAGTGAGTGACAGCGTTTGACCTCACTCTGACCTTGCGGTCTGGGGATGATCGTGAGAACTGGAAGGCAATAGAAGCCCCTTCCGGTTTAAGGAGTAAGCAACTCAGTTAGTTGCAGTACAGCTAGAGTTAGTCAGTTGGAGTTAGGACTTAGAAGCGAAGCTAGCAAGATGTGAGACTCACTGCGTGATTGTCTGGTCTGGGGTTCTACGAATAAAGTAACATCAAGAGTAAATCGAAGTCTTGTTGTTATTACTAAAAGCTATCAATGACACAAGGCTTCTGATAAGAATGATCCCTAGCAACAGAAACCAGACCCGGAATCCTCAATAGAAGACCAGACGAGACCATAGAAGATATACCAGATCCGGCCAGAAGAATAGACGACCAGCGTAAGACGTAAGAAAGTATATACAATATATAGATATTTAGTGCCGTCCAAGAAAAGGCACTACGTAACAAATATATCTATTTGGTACCGTGACGACGCCGCTACGTTACACTAACTCTGTTAAGTTTCTGACCGGCATCCTTGGCCAGTTGAAAAGGACTTAAAGTAAGTAAGTCCTGAGCTATTGAATCATTTGGTAAGTGAATAAGTCCAGAGTTATGGAATCCTACGTAGTATCAAAGGTCCAGTGATATAATCCATGTTCCGTCGTCCACGAAGGTTCAAAGTAGTTGTGAGTAGCTAAGATCAGAACAGCCGATATAAATAACAATATCAGCAGCAGAGTACTGCCAGTGATTGACCAAGAGCCTGGTCACATGGTTGTCGGCGAGTCTATAAGTAGAAGTGGACATTTGACACACGCTTTATAACCCAAAAAATCTCAACGAACTCTAGATTTCTTATCTTCTGTTCTTGGAGCTGGGACATTTCTTTAAACTTCTATGTCTGGTCTATAGTCTGTATCTGTTTATATCTTCATTTCTTTAACTAACTTCTGTTGATTACTATTTCTCTGAATATTTGAGATGAGGCTTGAAGATTAGTATTATCTGCGTTATTCGGACTATTGTCCTCATCTTCATTGTTACTTGTACAACGTTTCGGCCGATATACAGGATACCCCCGTGGAATAAATAAAGGGTTAGGTTCAAAGTTCCGTGATGGCTCCCGAATACGACAAGAAAGTTCCCGAGTTCAAAAAGAAGGTACCCGAGTCCGAGAAGGTTCCCGAGTCCGACAAGAAATACCTGAAGAAGGCCGGAGGGTATATCGGCCGAAACGTTGTACAAATAACAATGAAGATGGGGACAATAGTCCGAATAACGCAGATAATACTAATTCTGTTGATTAGTCTGCTTCTCAAGAAACTGGTCTGAATTCGACCAAGGCCACCACTAGCTCACAGAAACAACCAAGGCATATATTTTGTGTGATCATATTTTAATTCAGAACCAGAATTTTCACTGCCTAGGATCCTTCAACCGCATGCGTGGTCGAAGTTTACCTCACGACGTCTCTCGCTTGACTAACTGAGCCTTCTTTCCCACAATCTGTGTAACCGGGAGAAGGTTACCCAAAAGTTATTTCATGCCAATCATCTAACCCAACAGATTTTGATTTTCAACGACTTTGAATTCAAAATCTATACTAACCGCCTCAAAAACGACGGTATCTCAATATACAGTAGGTGTGGTGCCCCACGCCAGACGCAAAGAAAACAATTTCCCTGATCTAACACTAGTGAAATATGGATAGACTTCCTCGCTGACCGGTTGGTACTTTTATTTAAGATGTACTTGTGTTTTGTGCTTTTCTCTCCCCACTTAGCGGTAAGCCATTACCAACATAGTAGTCCTCGCTGACGACATTACACTAAGTTCATGTGTGTTAAACAAGGTGGATGGATCTCCATACTGGATGGCAAGATTCTGAAATTAGTAGATCAATTCACATACCTATTGAAGTCAGTTAGTCTACTGTTGGTTTTAATAACAGCAGCTAACTAAGTACAACTCGAGCAGTGTCCAAGACAGCTGGTATAAATAGGAATCAAGAATGATCCATCCATGAATCTGGGTGATTTGGGTGATTCCACTCCTTGAGTTCTGATTGGCTGCTTGACTGCTTGATTTGAATGACATTGTGGAGTCTTATATATACTTTGTCATTTTGCAGTGGAATTTTGTAGCATTCGAGTTTGTATTTGAGTTACAATCGTTTGTTGCCTTGTCTTCCCAGTTCGACGGTAATTGGAACTTTAATTATTCTTCAATACCTAGGTAGTAATATCTCATCTACAGAAATCGAAGTCAATATACGCATAGGAAAGGCATGGAGAGCTATTGTTAGATTATCAATCAGGTACAAATGCACCATAGCGCGCAAGAGATATCATTAGAATTGCATTTTACGTACAAATAGCATTCGATGCCGGAAACTCCCGAAGTAGCCTATTCCTAATCCTAACCATAACCCTAACCCTAACACTAACCCTAACCCTTACTCTAACCTAGCGTCTCAAATGTTTCGGGTATTTCCGTGAAATGTAATGATTTTTATACGTAATATAATGATATCATCTCTTGCGCGCTTTTGTGCGTTAGTATCAAGTAATGAAATGTAATGATTTTTATACGTAATCTAATGATATCATCTCTTGTGGCGCTTTTGTGCGTTAGTATCAAGAAATGAAATTTAATGATTTTTATACGTAATCTAATGATATTTCTCTTGCGCGCTTTTGTGCGTTAGTATCAAGAAATGAAATTTCATGCTTTTTATACGTAATCTAATGATATCATCTCTTGCACGCTTTTGTGCGTTAGTATCAAGAAATGAAATGTAATGATTTTTATACGTAATCTAATGATATCATCTCTTGCGCGCTTTTGTGCGTTAGTATCAAGAAATGAAATGTAATGATTTTTATACGTAATCTAATGATATCATCTCTTGCGCGCTTTTGTGCGTTAGTATCAAGAAATGAAATGTAATGATTTTTATACGTAATCTAATGATATCATCTCTTGCGCGCTTTTGTGCATTAGTATCAAGAAATGAAATTCTGGTGTGAAAAAGAAAAGAAAATAGAGGGGGAAAATAAATTCGACTTGTTGAAAGAGAGGGGGGGTCAACAATGTCGTCGCCGTCACAAAATCTACAGCACAAAAAAATCCGTCGTCGTCGTCGTACAATCACCAACTCAAATATCATCAGCAACTGAAAAATCGCAACTCCTTGCTGTCGTCACCCCACCTCAACTTATACAAGATTTTCCTTCAACATCCGGGTGTCTGCACCCCACGCACGAGATTCCCGAGCCAATCCTGGCTGCCAGAATCCTCGTAGCCGTCATCTGGGCACCTGGCGCTTACATCCGGGACAGTAGTATCTTGAATTCAGTGCCAATGTGTCGCCCGTTCGCATTCCGAAGGACGCGGGTTCGATTCCACATGCCAGGCAAAGCCTAGCCCGCTTTCTTCTTCGAGAATACGGCGGGCCACTCACCTAGTGTTCTCTGTCACAGAAATGTAATGATTTTTATACATAATCTAATGGTTTTATCTCTTGCGCGCTATTTAATTGCGTTAGTCTTTCGAATTCAATATATTTCTTTACATTAAAACTTGAATACTTACACTCGGAGGGTGAATATTCTCGATAGCCTTTTTTTTTTTTGTTTTTTTTTCTTTGTTTGTTTTTAGTTTGTATTCCCAAAACAGACAAATAAACATAATATATTTTTACTTTATAAAGAGTTCAATATTTGAATGGTTTGGTTTGTTTGTTTTTTACGGCATATCAACCTCAGTGGGTCATTTAATGCCGATAAAGTTTTGAAATAAATCAATTCTTAATGGATAATACAATTTTTTTATAAATACATTTTTCTATTTAACCCATAGATGGGACCCTAAGGTACTACCACTCCGGGTCAGATTGGACCAGGGAACAATGGTGATGAAAGGGTGCTCCACATTCCCCAAACCTCCAAAACTGGAACCTCACCATCAGATAGAGTTTAACGTCATTCCCAGGACATGTAGACCCGCAGCCACCGCCTTCTAGCACCCATATGATAAAAAGGGGTTGGGGCTTGCCATAAGGGCAATAGGGTTGGGAAAATCATATAGGTGCTAGGGCTTGACGTGACCAGCTGATTGATCGGAGGGGGCCTCTCCGACCGCCCGTCTAGCCCAAGATAGGGCCAAAGTGGAGTATTGCATGTCATGAACTGCTCATCAGCCTGGGCTCTATCCTTAAGCACCACGGGTCGCCACCCACAGCCAACAGGTGGCCCCATTGGGGGAGTCTTACCCCTCTGCAGAGGTGCAGTCGGTGCATTCTAACGCCCCAACCGACAGGGCGGAATATTTGAATGAGTGTTTCGGATATGAATAACCCAGAAAGGGTTGAAATGCCGCTAAAAACCGAACCGGAGCGGATCAAGTCAAACCCAAAATTATGTACCTTGACGGAATTTTTATTAACCCTATCAGGACAATGAAATGAACTTGATCATTCTTGCATGAAGTGGACTCAAAATGAGACGCATAGAATACAACTTTCTTACGTTATTCAAATTCATCCCCTCTCTCTCTCTCTCTCTCTCTCTCTATATATATATATATATATATATATATATATATATATATATATATATATATATATATTAGAAGTAATGAATATTTGTAATACTGATAAAAAAAGAAGTGCCTAACCAAAGAAAGAAAGAAAGAAAGAAAGAAAGAAAGAAAGAAAGAAAGATAGATAGATAAGTAGTACAATGTAAAAGAATGACAGGGAGTGAAAAGAAAGAAAGAAAGAAAGAATATAATATATATATATATATATATATATATATATATTATATATATATATATTCTTTTATAAATATATATTCTTTATATATATATATATATATATATATATATATATATATATATATATAATTAATAATATATATTTTATTATATATATATATATATATATATATATATATATATATATATATATATATATATTCTTTATATATATGTATGTATAAATATATATATAATATATAAATATATGTATATATAAATATATTCTTTATATATATATAATTTTATCTATTTTGGTAAACATTTCTTTTCTATTATGGACTATTTGACATAAAGAAGCACAATATATGGATATAATACATACGAAAATGCATACCTCATTTTCGGACACTCCTATGCCCTTCCTTGCCGTAAAATGTCAGATATTAGATTATGAATTCAAACATGTATAGAAGTGAAATATAGACATGACACGCAACTATATATTTAACTAGCAAGAATATGCGGCTGCCGAGGATAAGTATTTAATTTTTAATGTAATGAAATATATCAAACAAGAAGCGTCTACCCAGCATCGCCTGAGTAGAGGAGGGGAGTTGAATTTAGTCTCATAGATCCATTATTACTGAATCGTGAGTTGGTTTCCCACAGGATGTCCCATTAAAATCCCCACGCAAAAAAGACCTTGTGCTGATCCAGCCGCTTTGTAAAGAAAAAATAATGTCTCCTTATCTACAATATTAAATTTAAAAAAATAAAAATTCCCTGCTGCTTTGATTTAAATTTTATTTTTTAATTATCTTCACGAATATAAATCAACTCTTTCTTATTTTTGCTCAAAAACCTAGATATGATGATACTGAATGTTTATATATATATTTTTGCTTTGTCGATAATTGTTTTATTTTCATAGTTTCCTCCGGACATACATACATACATACCAACTGCCCTTTATATATAGACTAGCAGCGGCTACCCGGCGTCACCTGGTTAGAGGGGGATTTTTTTAGTTAGTCCCGCAGATCCATTATTACTGAATCGTGAGTTGAATTATCGTGGGATACCCCATTTTAATCCCTATGTAAAAGAAGTAGACCTTGAATTGATCCAGTTACTCTGAAAAGAAATGTTAATGCCTACTATCTAAAATATTAAATGAAAAAAAATCCATGCTGTTAACATTTAAATTTTATTTTTTAATTATCAGCACGAATGTAAATCAAATCTCTGTTATTTTTGCTCAAAAACCAAACCCTGGTGATATTTAATGTGTTTATATATTTACTTTGTAGTTAATTGTTTTATTTTTGAAGTTTCCTCTGGACATACACATACACACAACTACCCTTTATATATGTATAGATTATATTTATCTTCACGAATATAAATTAAATCTCTGTTATTTTTTCTCAAAAACCAAGCCCTGGTGATATTTAATGTGTATATATATTTACTTTGACGTTAATTGTTTTATTTTCGAAGTTTCTTCCGGACATACACATACACACAACTGCCCTTTATATATGTATAGACATAGATAGATTAAAAACACTAACGAACGTATATGAAAAGATTACACTTATTTTAATATCTTAATTGATTTCTATATAAAAACTTTCATAGGATTGATTTTAATCCGTTAGAGAAAAAATAATAATATTAGAGATTAATGACCGGTCTAGCTCAGTCGGTAGAGCGTTCGACTAGGAACCACAAGTTTCCTGGTTCGATATCGGCCCTCACCAACCCAGCATATGAGTAATGTGGGGATTTAGATAAAATTAAATCAAATAAAAATTAAATAAATAAATAAAAAGGTTATGAGCGTCTGGACTCTAGCGTCCAAACTTAACGGTCTGATCAATAAAGTCTCCGTCTATACTTCGAAGCAGTTGTGTCTTTTTATTTCTCTTCGTCACATCATTTCATATTCGCTATAGTAACACAGTGGTCTGTGCGGTCAAGCGAGGAGCTGATGGTAAGTGTAGCGCTCCAGCTCAGACGCCAAAACAATCTCCTTGGTCTAGCGCTAGTAAAAGGGGGATAGACTCCCTCGCCGACATAAACTAAAATGCCATCAATCCATGGATCCCATCTTCTAAAAAACACCCTAATTTTTTTTTTTTACGTTTTTTAAAATAAGAAAAATAGTAGTGTATTGTATGGAAATATGCGGGGCAGTTCCATTGGGTGGCCGCCCTGTCGGCTGGGGCGTTAGAATGCACCGACTGCACCTCTGCAGAGGGTTAAGACTCCCCCAATGGGGCCACCTGTTGGCCGTGGGTGGCGACCCGTGATACTTAAGGATAGAGCCCAGGTGGATGAGCAGTTCATGACTTGCAATACTCCACTTTGGCCCTATCTTGGGCTAGACGGGCGGTCAGAGAGGCCCCCTCCGATCAATCGGCTGGTCACGTCAAGCCCTAGCACCTATATGATTTTCCAACCCTATTGTCTTTATGGCAAGCCCCAACCCCTTTTTATCATATGGGTGCTAGAAGGCGGTGGCTGCGGGTCTACATGTCCTGGGAATGACGTTAAACTCTATCCGATGGTGGGGTTCCAGTTTTGGAGTTTTGGGGAATGTGGAGCACCCCTTCATCACCATTGCTCCCTGGTCCACTCTGACCCGGAGTGGTAGTACCTGTTAGGGTCCCTTCTATGGGTTAAATAGAAAAATGTATTTATAAAAAAATTGTATTATCCATTAAGAATTGATTTATTTCAAAACTTTATCGGCATTAAATGACCCTGAGGTTGATATGCCGTAAAACAAAATAAACCAAACTAAACCAAATCCATTGGGTGGTTAGCTGGATTTTACGGCATCTAAACCCTTGGGTTATTTTCTGCCGAAAACGTTTGTGTTTTCTTGTTGGGTATTCAATTTTTTAAACTCGTCTTCTAAACATGCAACACTCCAACTTAGACCCTCACTTAGGCTAGACGAGCGGTCGGAGAGCCCCTTCCGATCAACCGGCTGGTCACGTCAGGCCCTAGCACCTATATTATTGTCCCAATCCCAGTACACTTATATATCATCTCTCGGGTGTTATGTTTTGTCCATTGTCATCAATTTCCTTGTCCTTTTGTCAATCTGCCGAAGGTCCTTCATTCACGATTTTAAGAATATCTTACAAGAAGGACAGTCCAAGACGAGATTTCTGTTTTACCAATATTTCTTTCTTTTTTCTTTTTTCTTTTTTTTCTTCTTTCCTTCTTTCTTTCTAACACACCTCTTTTGTCTCTTCTTTTCTTTCGAACCAACATTCTTTCTCTCTCTCTTTCTTTCTTTCTTTCTTTCTATTTATTTATTTGTTTATTTATCTATTTATTTCTAACCAACCTTCTTTCTTTCTTTCTTTCTTACAAACATTCTTTCTTTCTTTCTTTCTTTCTTTCTTTCTTTCTTTAATTCTAACCAACTTTCTTTCTTTCTTTCTTTCTTTCTATCTTACCAACCTTCTTTCTTTCTTTCTTTCTTTCTTGTCAACCTCTTTCTTTCTTTCAAATTAACCCCCTTCTTCTTTCTTCTTCCTTTCTTTTTTCTCTTTCCTTTCTTTCTTTTCTTTTCTTTCTTTCTTTCTTTCTTTCCTCTCTTCCAGACTCCCTCTTTCTTTCTTCCTCCCTTTCTTTCTTTCCAATCCTTTCTTTTCTTTTCCTTTCTTTTTCATTTTTCTTCTTCCTTGATCTTTCTTCTTTCTCTCTTTCCCCTAGCGTCTGCTCCCGTCTTTCTTTCCTTTTCTCTTCCTTCTTCCTTCTTTTCTTTTTTTTCTCCCTGTTCCAATCTTAGAGTGAAGAATCAAACGAAAGTGGCCACAAATAGAGAGGTAATGTCATTTTTGAAGTTGTAGGAACATGGTATAATTACAACAAAACACGGTACGGAACAGGTATTATTACATCAAAAATGAGCTGGTCCTCTGATGGATCCATCTCTATTTAACTTCAACATAGGTGAACAAAAAAAACCAAACAATAAGTAATGTCATATTTGTTATAGGACAGGTACTAATTACCAACACAGGAAACATGTATTATACATCAAAATGAAGCTGGTCCTCTGTGGATCCCATCTCTATTTCTCCACATAGGTGAATCAAAAGTAATGCCATTTGTTTAGGACAGGTATAATTACCAACACAGGAACATGTATTATACATCAAAATGAAGCTGGACCTCTGTGGATCACATCCCTATTTCTCCACATAGGTGAATAAAAAAAAGTAATGTCATTTTGTTTAGAACAGGTATAATTACCAACACAGGAACATGTATTATACATCAAAATGAAGCTGGACCTCTATGGATCCCATCTCTATTTCTCCACATAGGTGAATCAAAAAGTACTGCCATTTGTTTTAGGACAGGTATAATTACCAACACAGGAACATGTATTATACATCAAAATGAAGCTGGACCTCTGTGGATCCCATCTCAATTTCTCCACATAGGTGAGTCAAAAGGTAATGCCATTTTGTTTAGGACGGTATAATTACCAACACAGGAACATTTATCATACATCAAAATGAAGCTGGACCTCTGTGGATCCCATCCCTACTTTTCACATAGGTGAATAAAAAAGTAATGCCATTTGTTTAGGACAGGCATAATTACCAACACAGGAACATGTATTATACATCAAAATGAAGCTGGACCTCTGTGGATCCCATCTCAATTTCTCCACATAGGTGAGTCAAAAGGTAATGCCATTTTGTTTAGGACGAGTATAATTACCAACACAGGAACATTTATCATACATCAAAATGAAGCTGGACCTCTGTGGATCCCATCCCTACTTTTCCACATAAGTGAATAAAAAAGTAATGCCATTTTGTTTAGGACAGGTATAATTACCAACACAGGAACATGTATTATACATCAAAATGAAGCTGGACCTCTGTGGATCACATCCCTATTTCTCCACATAGGTGAATAAAAAAGTAATGCCATTTTGTTTATGACAGATATAATTACCAACACAGGAACATGTATTATACATCAAAATGAAGATGGTCCTCTGCGGATCACATCCCTATTTCTCCACATAGGTGAATCAAAAAGTAATGCCATTTTGTTTATGACAGATATAATTACCAACAGAGGAACATGTATTATACATCAAAATGAAGCTGGACCTCTGTGGATCACATCCCTATTTCTCCACATAGGTGAATCAAAAAGTAATGTCATTTTGTTTAGAACAGGTATAATTACCAACACAGTAACATGTATTATACATCAAAATGAAGCTGGTCCTCTGTGGATCACATCCCTCGTTCTCCACATAGGTGTGTCAAAAAGTAATGCCATTTTGTTTAGGGCAGGTATAATTACCAACACAGGAACGTATTATACATCAAAATGAAGCTGGACCTCTGTGGACCCCATCTCTATTTCTCCATATAGGTGAATAAAAAAGTAATGCCATTTTGTTTAGGACAGGTATAATTACCAACACAGGAACATGTATTATACATCAAAATGAAGCTGGTCCTCTGTGGATCACATCCCTACTTCTCCCCATAAGTAAGTAAAAAAGTAATGGCATTTTGTTTAGGGCAGGTATAATTACCAACACAGGAACATGTATCATACATCAAAATGAAACTGGTTCTCTGTGGATCACATCCCTACTCCTCCACATAGTCATCGTTTCTCTCAATAGCAATGTTCAACCTGCCTCATAAAATTCTGTTGACTGTTCTTTGAGCCACTTCTTCACGGAACTTCAAAGAGAAGGTCCCCGAGTTCCAGAAGGGAATATATACAGAGAGAGGGTATACCGACCGAAACGTTGTGTAGATAACAATGAAAATGAGGACATTGTATTCACATTGCAGTCTCGGAAGACTATATACTTATTGAGCCCCTGAAGTTACAGCGTCTCTTGTGACTGTGAAGTTCAATATTCAATAATCGAAATATTTGGTTGTCAACCCGTCTAGGGTTATTTTATGCCGAAGACGTTTTTGTTTTATTCGTTCTTGTTGGATATTCAATTTCATCAGCCAATTTTTCATTTTAAACACATTCATTTAAAATTCATCTTTTAATCTATTTAACCCATAGAAGGTACCCTAACTGGTACCACCACTCTGCTTTGGCATTAAATAACCCATAAAGATTGGTATGCCATTAAAATAAATATCAATACTAGATGAAATTATAAAGATTTTACTTTAAAAATGCATTAGAAATTATTTTTACTATAAAAATGCATTGCAAATGATTTTTTTTTACGATGAAAATGCATTGCAAATAATTTCTACTATAAAAATACATTATAAATTATTTTTACTATAAACATGCATTGGAAATGACTTTTACTATAAAAATGCATTGGAAATAATTTTTATTATAAAAATGCCTCAACCACAGATGTCACATGTGAAGACTATCCCTGTAGATATTGATGTGTCGGTGCTTTGTTGCCGTCGCTTTCTTCTGGACCTCTTGGCTTCATAGTGTCAGGCATGAACAGTCCCCTAAAGAGAGCCTGTAGCCACTGAGGGAGGTCCTGAGCCAACTTTTCCCAGCTGGAAGGGGTAATGCCAAAGCCCCTAGATCATTCTTACAGACATCCTCAAAACGCAACTTGGGGTCGACTAATCTGTCTCTTACTAGACGAAAGCTCTGCATAGAAGATATATAAAGACGAGGACAACAGTCAGAAAAATACAAATAATACATATTATCAAGCCTTATTTTAAAAAATTCAGACAAATTTTTTCTAAACTATCGTTGCATGACAATAAAACACTCCTTTTGCTTTACTGAATTACACAAAATTCCTTCTCAACAGCTATAGCTTTTACTCCCTACTGGTATCTTACAAAACCTCAATAACAGACTCTACGTGTTACCCATGAGTGGCGACCCGTGAAACTTGAGGATGGGACCCTGGTAGCTGAACAGTCCATGACACGCAACAATCCACTTTAGCCCTTACTTAAGCTAGACGGGTGGTCGGAGAGGTCCCTCTTATCAATCGACTGGTCACGTCAAGCCATAGCACCTATATGATTGTCCCAGCCTTATTGCCCTTATGACAAACCCTAACCCTTTTTATCTATGTTCTAGCAGGCGGTGGCTGAAGGTCTTAGTGTCTTGGGTATGACGTTAAACTGCATCTAGTGGTGAAGTTCCAATTCTGGAACTTTTGGGAATTTGGAGTACCCCTTCATAACCATTACTCCTAGGTCCACCCTGATCTGGAATGGAAGTTCCTATTATGGTCTCATCTATAGGTTAAATACATTTTTTAAAAATGAGTATTACAAATTTCTTTAAAAATTGATTTTGAAAAAAAGAAAAAAACTGAATACCTAACAAGAATGAATAAAACAAAATGTCTTCGGCATAAAATAACCCAGCTAGGGTTGAGATAACGTAAATTCCAACAAAGCAAACCAAACCAAACAGTGATCTATACATATATAAAGAGCAGTTGGTGCATATATATATATATATATATATATATATATATATATATATATATATATATATATATATAGATAGATAGATAGATAGATATGAGGTAAGGTAAAAGGAAAAGTGGACACAAAATAATGACTCAAACAAGTAGAAGTAGGAGAGAAATATTTCGTTCCGTTTTACGCGAGGAACTTCATCAGTCTATTTATTCAAAACATACCTTGTTTTGAATAAATACACAAGGTAAGTTTTGAATAAATAGACTGATGAAGTTCCCCGCGTAAAACGGAACGAAATATTTCTCTCCTACTTCTATTTGTTTGAGTCATTATTTTTTTCCACTTTTCCTTTTACCTTACCTCATACTGTCGAATTTTACTCCAACCCTCCTATCTTTATATATATATATATATATATATATATATATAGCTACGATTAAAATCGAATGGTTTAAAATACGAATTGTTTAAAATATACCGACTTAAGTTTCTCGCATTAGCACGAATTTTCGAGGCATAAAAAAAATACCGGGTATTCTCGCTAATACGAGAAGCTTAAGTCGGTATATTTCAAACGATTCTTATTTTAAACCATTCAATTTTAATCGTTTATTCAGCTCTTTATATTGAGCACTTTTTACTCGATTTTAGTGAGAAAAAATCCCGAGGTAAATAAGATTTTATGCTTATTTACTTCGTGGATTTTTATAGTCACTGCGATATATATATATATTATATATATATATATATATATATATATATATATATATATATATATATTGTTACTACCTCCCACTTCCAATTCCTACGCTACTGCTCGTTTTCCTTAAAAAAGAGACACGGAACATACCATCAGTTTCCTACCTGAAAATGGCAAATCGAATTGCCGAAAGTGCTTGTAATGAAACCTTTGGTGGACTGCTACACCAGTTCCACCTTGACACCAAAAGATGGCCAGAAAATTAGAAAGGATCTAACTAAAACTTGTCCGACAAGAATCGTCAGTACAGTTTAACACATGTTTAAAATACACTTATATTATTATATATATATATATATATATATATATATATATATATATATATATATATGCACGTTTGTCCAGATCAAACTACTACAAAAACAATCAACAACAAAGTAAATATATATACACATTAAATATCATCAGTTCTTGTAATTTGTGCAAAAATATATGATTGTTTATATTCATATTCGAAGATATTTAAAAATCAAAATATACATAAACATAGCATTGAAATTCTACTTAAAAATGTCCACCATTTTTATATCTCAAAAGTAAAAAAAAATCAATGAACTAGGATTTTTTTAAAACCCCGTCAACCCAGGCGATGCTGGGTAGCCGCTTCTAGTTGACAATAAACGTTTCTGTGATTTCTAAATATTTTGGAGGCCCTACCTTTGGGATTGCCCCCGTGTTTATTTATCTTAACCGATCCTACGTGTAACTGACCCCGTGTTTAAGATTACCTCACAAACAATGATGTTACAGTTCGTAATATCTGAGCCCAGTCGAAGGAGTGAAATAGAAAAAAAAGTAGTCGTTGAAGGAGTGAGCATTTCTTTTTTGCTTTCTCCTTTTTGTTTTTTGTTTTCAAAGAAGAGAATAAGCGACAACGTATTCGGCGTTGATTTCTTTGCGTTTTTTTATATGATTTTCTGAAGGGTGTTTGTGAGTATCAGTAAAAGATATTTAAAAAAAAAAAAGTGTGTTGCTTGGAGGACAAAGAAAAACGAGTCGTTTAACAATTTTTAAGCAGACAAAGATAATATCAAAACAATGAAAAGAAAAAGGTAAAGAAAACATAAACATATCTCCCCGCACTCTCTTTCCACACACACACATATATATATATATATATATATATATATATATATATATATATATATATATATAAGATATTTTTAAGGCAAAATAATGCGATTTATGTTGAAAAACATATTTATTTAAACTAGCAAATATATGCACCCTCCGGGTGCAAGTATTTAAGTTTTAATATAATAAAATATCATGTTAAATTAGAAAGAATAATGAAACTGAATAAGAATTCAGATAAAAAGATTTGGAACAGAGGGGGTATAATAGGAAAATAGAACAACTTTGAAACTAACTCTTCCATCATTTTCCATTACTCCCGTCTTTCAGTGGTAAATTTTCCTAATTTAACTATTTAGTTAAAATAGGAAGTAAAAAATAATATTACAGTTATTTCTTCTTGTTAATGGATTTCTTTTAAGATTTATCCCCGAGATTTTTGCTCATATTCAATAAGATAAAACCAAACAATTAGAAATCAATAATACTAAGCATATATTTATTAATATCAAATTTTTAAGATCAATATGCAAATTAGCCTTCCCATTCACACTGTGAACCGCTATTTTGTTGTATACATAAATACAATTGCATGTTATCAGTATGTAGATATTGTTAACAGTCTTAATGATGTAAAACAATTTTACTAATAATTGTGGTTTAAATAAAAAAATAAAATCATGGACAATGTGGTGTAAATAACAAAGGGAATTGTGACTTGTATAGTAATATAGTTTCGGTTACAGACAGAAAACCCCACAATCTCCATTATAATAAGATTTTCCTTTTTTCTTTTTTTTTCTCTTAATATTTTCGAAGCAAAGTCCATCTTCAGAGAGTTGATAAGCTTCCATCTGTGTTTGTTAAAATTAACTGTGGTATTATTCCGTTGAATTTGATGGAGATTTAAAAGTTCGGCAAAGATCGTCAAATTCCGTTAAATCCCGTGTAGCTGTTGTATTTTGCGGGAATTTTTGAAATCATTTAAGATATATATTTAAAAAATTTTTTTTTATTTTTAATACTATAAAAACAATAATAAGGCCCCGCTCCGGGCATATTGAAATGAAGATTTTTTTTTCATAGTGTGTTTGAAGCATTATATATATATATATATATATATATATATATATATAAGTTAGGAGAAATGAAATGAATCCGACGGTAT
>JALAJA010001644.1:0-12271 GCA_023376005.1 Doryteuthis pealeii | reverse complement strand
AGAGCAGAGAGAGTCACAAGGTAAGCACCAGATATATTTAATGTATTGAGAGGAGTGTAGCGGCGACCAGTAGCGGGTAGTATATATAAGGCATAAATACAGCGTATTTCAGTACAGGCACAGCAGTATAGGTATAGTATAGTGCATGGGATTAGCATACACACACAGATACTATGATAGTAATAATATATGCATACATACATACCACACAGAAGATATATATATATACACTACCACAGACACATGATATGATATATATAGTACATATAACATACATACACACACAGATATCACTCATAGATTATGCTATATAATATATATAATATATATAGTATAGTATATATATACTATACAGGATAACACACAACAGATATATTATGATTATGGATATATGTATTTTAGTATTATTCTTACAAATCACACAAGAATGATTAATTTTTTATTTATATAAATTTTATCTACATACAGTACGACCACACAGATGATACGTATAAGTCGGTAACTGGACATATATTATATATATTATATATACACCACACAGATATAGATATATATATACATACATACATACACACACAGATATATATATACTATACCACACAGATATATATATATATATTATATATATATATATATATATATATATATATATACATACATCATACACACACAGATATACATACATACACACAGATATTATATATATACACCACACACATATATATATACATACACACATATATACACACACACGTATATATATATAATATATATATATATATATATATATTATATATATATAATATATATTAAAGATTTTTTTTGTCATTATTTCATAGTGAGTTCGAAGCATTAAAATTAATTAAAATGTAATAATAAATTTTTTTTGAAGGCGTAATAATGCACATTTATGTTTAAAAACATATTTATTTCTTTTTTTTCATATTAAGGTTCCAAATATTTTCAAGCTAAGCTCATCATCAGGGAATGAATTATTTTTTTCATAATTTTCATCTGTATTTAATAGATTCAACAACACGATTGAATCTATTAAATACAGATGAAAATTATGAAAAAAAATAATTCATTCCCTGATGATGAGCTTAGCTTGAAAATATTTGGAACCTTAATATGAAAAAAAAAAGGGAAAAAAAAAATAAATATGTTTTTTAAACATAAATGTGCATTATTACGCCTTCAAAAAATTTATTATATATATAATATATATATATATATATATTATGGTCCCATTACTGTTATTCTACTAGGATTTGTTATTAGATAACCCACAAAGTTTGATATGTCATTAAACAAAGAAACCAATCAAATCACCAATTTCTTGCTTAAAAAGCTCCTCTTTATTTTTTTTCTTCTACCGTGGAATTTCCATTCCTGTTAGTTTTAATAGTTTTACTTATCAAGACTGAAAATACTAGAATAAAAGAGAGGAAGCCAAACTAAGTAACTTGAAGGACCAATGTATAATTGATCAAAAATGATCGATTAATCCCAAGGAGTGGTGATAGTCGATTAAGCGTTATGTGTGTCCTTCTCCCCCCCCCCTTCACCGATTGTTCTAGACATTCAGCTTTCATGCCTTTTTAGCAGGAAATATATAACATAAATCATATCCATTAAGGGAAATTAAAGTGTTAAGTAGTTTTGTCAAACAGACAATCGACTTTAGATTTCTATAACAATTTATGACTAAAACAATTTACAATAAGTAAAGATAAGACTTTCTGTAGTTTAAATACAACACAACAATCGTTAGAGAAAGATAATTGATCAAAGAGAATGAATTATTAATGATTGCTTCATCATCGAACATCTCAATCCTATTAAATTTACTTCGGATGAGAGATGAATATTTATTGTCTTTTATCATTAAAGGTGTGTCGATTGATGTTTGTTTAATTTAGAAACAAGAAGCGGCTACCTAGCGTCGCCTGGGTAGAGGGGATGCAAAAAGGTTAGTCCCACAGATCCATTATTATTGAATTGTGAGTATGCCCCATTAAAATCCCCATTTAAAAAAGACCTTGCGTTGATCCAGCCACTCTGAAAAGAAACAATGTCTACTATTTAGAATATAAATGCAAAAAAATTTAGGCTGTTATCATCTAAATTTAATTTTTCTAATTATCTTCACGAATAAAAATTAAACCTTCATTATTTTTGCTCAAAAACCAAGCCCTGGTGATATTTAATATGTATATATATTTTACTTTGTCGTTAGTTGTTTTATTTTTGAAGTTTCCTCCGGACATACAGATTCACACAACTGTCCTTTATATATGTATAGATTGTCTAAACGACATCTCGTATGTTATGTTATTTACAAGATGAAGGAAAAAGAAAACAAAAGAAAAAATCGATTGATATTTGATCCTGATCTAATGATGTATGGGTGCGGATGGTCGAACAATTAAAGGTACGGAGCAATGAAATCGGTTAATCGGGTTCAATGTTTAGCTTTTATTTCGCATCAATCCCATGAGCAAAATATATGGATCCACTTGACACAATCGTTAAGTAAATAGAATACAATTGGGAACTTTTTACTTCAGTCATTTTAGGAGCCGGTTTTACTCAGTCACTGTGGAATTGCAAGGTTCTTGGTTCGATACCGGTCCTCGCCAATTCAGCGTATGAGTGACATAGATTGGGTAATCTGGTCTGTGCGGTAAAGTGGGGGAGCTGATTGTAGGTGTGGTACTCCACTTCCTTGCTGTTCCGGCTGATACTGACAAAAGACCACTCAGCCAACTTCAAGAAAACTTTAGTAAAAGCAACCCATCTTGAGCGTTCGATAATATATCAAGTCATATCGTTTTTGTTGGTGATACATATTACGCCCTGTCGGCGAGGCCTAGAATATATTGAGACAAAAAAAAAGAAGAAAAAAGACTCAGACGCCAACTTGAAAGAACTTGCGGTTGTTTAGATGTAAAATTAGTCGGTATCAGCCGTAAAATTCTGATTATCCGCTTATCACCTTGTGTTAAGGAATGTTAATCTGAGAAAATACATTATAATAACTTCAACCCTGTTGAAGAGAGAAACAAATATTGAATGAAATTTCTTCTTCTTCTTCTTCTTCTTCTTCTTCTTCTTCTTCTTCTTCTTCTTCTTCTTCTTTTTCCTCCTCCCCTCCTTCTTCTTCTTGTTCTTGTTCTTCCTCCTCCCCTCCTTCTTGTTCTTCTTCTTTCCCTTCTTCTTCTTCTCATTTTTTGTCGCTTACACAATCATTTACTTTTCTCTTTTACATAATTCTAGATGGTATTACAGAATCGCCTCATAAAATAGGTACAAAAATATTCTCAATAAAAATGACACATTACTAAATACAAAGCCATCTTTATTAAACACAACGTTTCGGTCGCAGTATCCTCTGGTCTTTATTAGCTGTTCTCTGTGTATTTGAGTATTGAACCAACAGTCGGAAATATCAAAATTAATCACATCAAGCCTCATCACAAAAATACAGAAAAATAATAACAGATAAAGTTATGAGCAATTTACATGAATTAATATTACGCTTGTTCCTTAATCTTCCGACCATTATCATCATGCAACACCCTCTGGTTAAAAATGAGACCGTCCAAAATCGTCCAAAATTTGTGAAAGCTTTTAATCTAATGATGTTTTTTGTTTTGTTTTTTGTTTTTCACATGCTTTTTAATATTCATTTTTCTAGCTGAAAAAATAAACATTGCCATCTTCAAATTTTATCAGAATGGAGATTGTGTGTGTCTCTGTCTGTAACCGAAACTAAGTCACCCCCAACGTCACAATTCCCTAAGTTATTTGCGTTGTATTCTTAATGGTTATTAAATAGTCATTATTTAATCTTAATTGTTTATTAACAATATCTCTATTAAAGTCTACTCGAGATAGATCTGCCTCAAAATAGCCCAGATTATCAATGTGTCTAATATCCTGCAATATATGTTATATATCATTAAGAAATAAAAGGTTTAATTAGTATATGGTGTGAATAATTTGCATACCGATTTTAACAAAACCGTGTTTAATAAATAGTTGTCTGGTGTTATTGATTTCTCATCTTATTGTTTTATTCTCAAACGTATTAAAATCAATCCTATGTATAGTTTTATATTGAAATCAAATTAGAATAAAGTAAAAATAAGTATGTTTGTGTTTGTATTTAATTTCATTAGTCTTTCATATAATAATATTATATTAATATTTAGTTTATATTAAAACTTAAATATTTGTGCCCAGAGGTGGGTGCATAGTTTTGCAAAATAATAACATTAATGATTTAACCAGAAT
Organism: Doryteuthis pealeii; assembly: GCA_023376005.1. Lineage (NCBI taxonomy): Eukaryota > Metazoa > Mollusca > Cephalopoda > Myopsida > Loliginidae > Doryteuthis > Doryteuthis pealeii. The sequence goes on along the minus strand of JALAJA010001644.1, from coordinate 7,972 downwards.
GGCGATGAAAATGCAAACATTATTTTATTTCTTATTTCCATATTTTTATTCCATTCAATAAAATTTGGTGACGGGAATTTGTTGAATTGAATAAAGACTAGCAGGACCTGTGAATATAGCACAGTATGATAATTTAATTATTACAACATGCTCACATCCTGTCTATATATTTCCCCTACTTCTTTCTTTCTTATATTTTTTCAATGTAGCATGTCCTTTTTCTTCCCTTTCTTTTTAATAAAAAAAAACGGAATGGTCCATTATTTAGCTGAGGTGACGACACTTATAAGAAATAAGAATTCGATGGATAAGTAACACCAGATAATCAGGATTTAAATTTATGCATTTCATCTTGGACTATTTGGACGGTCTCATATTTAATCAGATGTTGTTGCAAGATGACAACCGTCATACAAAATAGGAACACGAGTGTTGATATATAGATATCCAACCAAAATGAGATATAAGCAAAGCGTTTAATATATATTCTCTATGGTAGTGAGTTCGGTTCTCACCGGGCGTTCCATACTTAATGTCTAGTGTTAAAGTTGGTTCATTTTATTAAATAACAATTTTCCTATCTACTTGAAGAATATATACTTGGGTCATTCAATGAACAAAATGAATTTTGCCTAAGGAGTTGATAATAGGAAGCACTGTTTACAATTCCAACTTTTTCAAATAAACAGTAATACGTCCTTTCATATCCCAGATGACTCTCAGCATGACCTTCTTTACTGTTCATTGCTGCACCTGAAACATTTTCTTTGCCGGAGAGTGTTTCCACTCCAGGGAACTTTCTACTCTGACTCGTAATGGCTAACCCATGTTTAGCACATAAAAAAAACTTTCCATGTTAACTACTCGTAAACTCTTGCATTCCACGCTTTTTCCATTAACTTTATCTCCCTATTATGTTAAATACACACCAGACAGTCTGATATTAATTCTTTTATTGATAGGAGAAGTATTTTTGTTTAGGCTGCAATTGTTTTGTGTTCATAGTAAAAACCCTTTTCTACTTCAGATCTAATGAGGGTTTTTTTTGGGGGGTTCAAGATTTCAAATTCGAGGCTGGTTGAGTGATTAAGTGTCCGTTTCAAGTTGTAAAATAATTCTTTTTTCATAAATAGAAATTAAGAGAAAATAAACAAGTCGTATTGACAGCACGGATTTTCATGACTCTCTCTCTCTCTCTCTCTCTCTCTCTCTCTTCTCTCTCTCTCTCTCTCTCTCTCTCTCTCTCTCTCTCTCGCCATTTGTCCCTATCACTCATTACTCCGGCAGGTCTTCTGCATGGCATCCACTAGCCGCACAGAGCTGATCAATGTAAGTTTTTGCTGACCTCCTTTCTCTGGTGTGTCCATGTGTAGGTGTCCACAATAGATCGTCACTTAAGAGTTCTCCAGTTCTGTTCCGGCAGTGTCAGCATGTTTTGTTGTCTCTTTCTTTAATTGGTTGTGTGATAGTAGGTAAGTGGCTGTACAGCTGCTTTTTTTTGGGGGGGGGCGTGGGGGTGGTTGCTGCTTTCCATTATTTGTTTAAGACAGGACGCAGCATCGTTGCGTCGTTTCCATCAAGCCTTTTTCAAAGCGTTTTCATTAAATTTCAAGTTCTTTTACACTTGCATTGTGAAAACCTTCAAACGCGCCAAAACCAGAAATATAAATTCTCTTTCAATTCTTTGAGAGAGTTGGCAACCAAGTGGATAGTGTCTTCTTTAACGTCAACAAATAAAATTTTGGTTACAGAAAATAACAAGGGGGGCGACCATCGTAATGGTGCTCCTTCATTTAGCTGTCTCCTTCATGATGGCTTTGGTTGGTTGGTTGGTTGGCTGGTTGGATTTTATGGCAGGCCAGTTCTTGTTGGGTTATTTAATACCAAAGACGTTTTGTTTTATTCATTCTTGATAGTACACACTTTTTTTACCACATTTTTTTCTATTCAACCCAAAGATGGGACCCTAACATTTGAGCAATGGTGATGAAGGGGTACTCCACATTCCCCTCAGCTCCAGAATTGGATCTTCACCATCAGATAGAGTTTAGTATCATACTGAGGACATTAAGACCCTCTGCCACCGCCTTCTAGCATATATATGATAAAAAAGGTTGGGGTTTGCTATTAGGGTAATAGGATTGGGACAATCATATAGGTGCTAGGGCTTGACGTGACCAGCCGGTTGTTGGATTTGACTGGTCATTTAAGGAAATATCTCATCCATAGAACATTTCCCAGGTATCTAAATCAACATTTAAGTAAATGCAAGATAGGTGAATACAATGTAATGGCCGGACCTTCCCACCACCCGTAAACCTGGTACCCGGTTGTGTAACCGGCAGCAAAAGTACAATTACATGAATTCTTGTTTTCGAGTTGAATGATGGTCAGGCTCGCGATTCGGAGAATTTTTTTTTTTTTTAAGTGAGTCACTTTGTTAGTGGAACAGCAATCCGTCAAGATTTCGGGCTAAAGGAAACCATCAAGCTCAGCATCGGAGATAGAGGACAATAAAATTATCAACAGTAAAACCATTCTACATATTTTAATTTCCTTTCTACCGATTTAACGAAAATCATTATCATCATCATCATGTCGCGCTAGTAACACAACTATCCATGACAATCTCTCGCAAACCGTCCCTATAATTCATTGTTCTCGGAAGGTCCTCTGCGCAGCATCCAGTAACCGCACATAGCTGGTCAGTGTATGTGTCGTGCCTATGTGCTTGTTTCCATAAGAGGACATCACTTCTGAGTTCCTCTTTGCTTCTCCAACAATTCCCCGAATGTTTTGTTCATCTCACTCGGATGGTTTGTGTGATAGGGGGAATATGGCCATACAGCTGCTATCTTGTAGGATGTTGCGTCCATGATTTATTTAATATCACGTGCAGTAATCTTGTGGTGCCGCCATACAGTAGCACTGATACAACTACGGCTTGGAAGAATTGTTACTTTAATTTCTCAGCGAAATCGGATTTCCATATGAAAAAAAAATGAAGGAAGATAACATTGTAAATTAATTGAAAGGAGAATCATTTGATGATCCTGATTTTCAATTAGAAATAAATTTCTGCTTAATTATAATCAAATTACGTGGCTCTATAGGTGATCTTGTCTTCTGATTTGTCTGATTTGGCGATGCTCGTGTGTGGCGTGGGCTGATGGCTCAGTGGTAGAGTTTCGGCTTTGTATTTGTGGGCACTGGTTCGATCTCATCGGGGGAGATCACGGTATGCACCCATGACATGACCTATTAATTCCAAACAGCTGTCCAGTGTTTCCGTATGTCGCACATAGTGTTTGTCGGATTTTCTGGTTGTGGTTATCTAATTATATTTAGATAATTTCCTCTATCTCTATGTCTATTTTAAGTTCTTTTTTTTCTTTTTGTCTTGTTTACTGAGATTTTTACTTATCTAGCAAAAATGGCCATCGCCCAATTTGACCCCCCCCCAAAAAAAAACGGGTGGAGAACGTTAAATAATAAAATAGAATCGGTGCAGAGGGGGGGGGGGCGAATAGAGTTTGTTTTTTGAATGAGTTCAAATGTTTGTTGGTTGCCAAATGATAAAGGATCCATTAAGGGTGTGACGAGGTTAAATCTCAGAAAAGAAAGTGAGATTAACGTTTTGGCATAAAAAGGAATTTAAAAAGATTTTAGTTTTTTTTAAATTGATGAAAGATTGAATACATTTATCTCTACCAGATAACAAGGGTTAAATATAGAAGGAAAAAACCTTTTGTTTTGGATTCAAGCAAAGTTTGATAGTCGTTCAATTTATTTTATTGTTTCTTTTATTTTTTTTAAAAATATTTATAGTTTATTCTAGATGTTAGCGTGAAAATAAAACACACTCACACAGTTACTAATGATAATTTACACTAAACATTATCTGACATAATGCAAACGACCATCATTAAATTTTCACTCGTATTTAATCTTTATTAGTTTTCACTAGCAAGACCTGTGAATATACAACATTATGATAATGTAATTATCACAACGTTTAATATGTTTCACGCAAACGAGTTCAATATTAAAAAGTATAATCATCTTGATTTAAACACACACACACACACTCCTCCTCTCTCTCTCTCTCTCTCTCGTCTCTCTCTCTCTCTCTCTCTCTCTCTCTCTCTCTCTCTCACTCACACACTTTTTTCATTCTTTTTATCTTTTCATTACGTTTGATTGAAACAGATTAGCATTATAAGTTCGGCACCTCACCCACTCTATCTTTCTGTCTTATATGTTTTCTGTGTAGCATGTCCGTTTTCCCTTTCTTTCTTTATAATAAAAACAGAATGGTCCATTGTTTTAGCTGAGGTGACGTGATTTATACGAAATAAGATATCAGCGGATAAGCAATACCAAATAATCAGGATTTACATTTTTGGATTTTGTTCTTGGACGATTTGGGCGGTCTGATTTTTAACCAGGGGTGTTGCAAGATGATAACGGTCATACATTAAGGAAACGAAATATCAATATATGGATTTCAATTTTTCATTTCTTCTGTTCCAACAATTTCAGATCAATATATATATATATATATATATATATATATATATATATATATACTTTTTGGTTCGGTACCAAGTTTTCTTGGTACAAAGGTGATTCTAGGTGGGTCCTAATTCTCTCCAGTAGTTTGTTATAAGAGTTCAGGTTCCGTATGAGAGCTCAATGTTTAATTATTGTAAACAGAGTAATGAACATAATACAAAATATAAGTAAAGAAGCTCATAGATATAAGTGTAAGAATATAACAGCAAAGTATGGAAAACATGCTTTATATAAATAAACACACTAGATACTCCAAGAAAGATAAAAGGCTGGTAGCCATAATAAAGTTAACTCAGATTCCACCCGCTGAGAAAAAGAACATACCCTTCCCTGCTTCCACTTGACCCAATTAGAGCGAAAGGGCATCTAGACCATAAATTAAAATCCTGTTGGTCAGTCAAAAATAAACTTAGGAATTTACCAAAGAGACTAGGCAGACACATAAAAAAACACCGCCAACCAGGCAAAGGATGAAGGAAAAAAAAAAGAATTTCCACCAATAAAAAGACATTTGAAAAGAAATAATGCAATATGACCACCCCTGAATGAGGGAGGTGAAATGTATGAATATAAATGAATTTGGCCATGTGCCTGTCTAAATAAAATATATCAGTGGTCTGAAGAAGCTCGTGAGCACACTCGCGAGTGAAATGGTCCATAACCACGATACCCATGGTATTTAAGGCCTTTTATTCCCAAATATATATATATATATAATATATAATATATATATATATATTATATGTTGTGTGTGTATATATAAATAATATATATGTGTGTGTGTGGTTTTCTATATTCATAAATAAAGAGTTCTCAAAAATCGGAAAATAGAACACATGTAGATGTACGTTTGAATACCGAAAACAAATTCATCGTCACATGGTGACTGTCAGTTTCTCACTGATGCGATTAACGATCGGAAGATTAAGGAACAAGAGTATTGATGTATAGATGTCAGCTGTTGTTTAAAAGGTTTCAAATGATGATCTATTCTGTAATCCTGCTCTATAAGACATCCTAATCAGTTTCAGAACTTTTAAAGCAGATTATTGGAATGAATTCCACGTTAAAGCATTAGACTGACAAGCCAAAACCTTTATGTTCATTTGAGCACAAACCTATCAAATAAACTGGAAAATGTCTTAAGAGGAAATGTGAGCTCTTCCTGAGCTTTTTTGCTTGAGAACCAAATGCAACGTTTCCCCATCTGTGGAAATCTTTATAACCAGTAATAATCATTGACCAACTACAAAAAGAGAAACAAGCAACAAAAATTAGTTTTTAATTAAAAAAACAAAAAACTTTTGAATTTTCAAATAATTTTTGTTTTTCGTGTGTTGTAAGTTTTTTATTTTTCAAATTTTTTTTTAATGTGGTTTTGATTCTTTCTCGACGTGTAAAAAAAGGTTGACCTTTTTTTTTATATAGATGATCAAATCTTAATTGATAAAAATCTTTTTTTTTCAATTTTTTTAATTTTCAGATAAAAAAACCTGTGTAACCAGAAAAATGATGAGACATTGTGTAACTATAAGATATGTTTTAAGGAACACACACACCATACTACTCTGATCATTACTCGCCAGGCCACTCTGACCTGGAGTTGTAGTACCTGTTAGGGTAAAATTATTCATACTAGATAGGAATACTTGATACAGTAAAGTAAAGTGGGTAAGATGTGGTTATTTTCGACATCATCGAGGCAGTGAGGGAGTCTATTCCGTTTTCACCTAGCGCTAGGACCCGGGATGAAACGAAGTAGAAGGTGCCATGTTTGTGGTAAACAAGGGGTGTTTATTCACTCCAGCATGACAATACAAAAGTACATTCTGCAAACAAAGCCAAGAAAAGAAAGATACTTAGGATTGCTTGGTTGGTTGGTTTTTTACGGCATATCAACCCTTGTTGAGTAATTTTATATCAAAGACTTTTTGTTTTATTCATTTCTTGGTGGCTATTTAACATTTATTTCAAACTCATTTTTCTTCCATTTAACCCATAGATCGGACCCTAACAGGTACTCCCACTCCCGGTCAGAGTAGACCTGTGAGTAATGGTGATGAAGGGGTACTATCTACATTCCCTGAGCTCCAGAATTGGAACTTCACCATCAGATAGCTTAACTTCATACTCTGGACATTAGACCTACCACATATATGATAAATATGGGGTACTCGCTACCTCTCATAAATCCCCAATCCTGGTGGTAGAGATAGCACCTTCTGCACTAGCTCGGCAGTTCACTCGTCTCGGATTTTCCCTGCAACTGGGCCAACTGCCGGATGAATATTTATTAGATGAAGCTTATTATATATATATATATATATATATATATATATATATGCGCATATATAAACTAGAAGCATATGTGGGATCACTACAAAATATATATATAGAGAGAGAGAAAGAGAGAGGGAGGAAGAAGGAGAAGAAGAAAATCTGTGTGTGTGTGTGTGTGTGTGCGCGCGCGCGCGCATGTAGGCGTTAGGTTAAGTGCACTTTATCGAAATATAAAATATTGGTTGTAAATTCAGGGAAAATGTTATTTTCCTTACTTACACATGAACATGAACTTGGTGGACCTAAAAGAAGAGAAAAATCCCAAATTACAAATGAATATTCGTGTGCTAACGCCAGCGTTTGTCTATGAGAACAAAAACAGCAAAAAGCCTATAAACCTGATATTTCTTCTCTTCTTCTTCTTCTTCTTCTTCTTCTTATCTTCTCTTCTTCTTCTTTCAATGTTTTAAGGTTGAATGTTGTTCTTCTCATTGTGTTTGAGTAAACAAAACACGTTTGTTGTCTTAAAACGGACTCAACTATTTCCCCCAATTCTCATGTTCTCGTCTCTCAAAACCTCAGCATTCATTTGTACAATGACAATCACACTCATCCAAAATAGTCACTGATATTGTAACGCTGAAATGCAATCTATGTATCAATGACAGATGAGGGAGGGGGGGGGTTCATTTTATTTTTTAATCGTGCATGATACCCTTCAAACAAAAAATAAAAGGAAGGATTGACTACTTCTGTTGGGGTGTGATTTTGATTGAACTTTTTTTAAAATATTATTTGGATTTAGGTTCGCATTTATCGAATGAAGGTCTCCGAGTTTGAACAAGAAGTTCATGAGTTAGAGAAGGTTCACCAGTCCGACAAGAAATACTCGAAGAAGGCCGGAGGGTAAATCGGCCGAAAAATTGTGTATATAACAATAAAGATGGGGATAATACGGACTATTATCCCCATCTTTATTGTTATATACAGAATTTTTCGGCCGATTTACCATCCGGCCTTCTTAGAGAATAATACAAATAATACAAATTATCAAGCCTCATATAAAAAAAGATCAGAGAAATAGTGGGGTTTTTTTTTCATATCGCATTTTTATTTT